>CAUYRT010047469.1:0-62879 GCA_963574885.1 Lepilemur ruficaudatus
GGTGGCGCATGCCTGTAGTCCCAGCTACTCAGGAGGCTGAGGCAGGAGGATCACTTGAGCCCAGGAGTTTGAGGTTGCTGTGAGCTAGGCTGATGCCACGACACTCTAGCCTGGGCAGCAGAGTAAGACTCTGTCTCAATCAACCAACCAACCAATCAATCAAATGAGACACATATGTTCCCCCTTAAAGTTAGGGATAGAGATTTAAACTGGCCTGCTTTTCATTCATATGCAAAGAAAATAAAATCAAGTGGATTTTTTTTTTTAACATTTTGCTTCAACTACCATTCTTTCTCACATTTGATCAGCTGAACCCAAGCATAGAATTGTCTAGGTTAGTTTTGTATAAAAGTCAGAAACAGTCCCCCCCCCCAAAAAAAACTTTTAAAAAGCTACTTTCACAGTGAACACCAATATTGGCAAGCAGAAAATCAGATTGCTTTTTAATAATATTAGCACCATCACACGGCACATCAAGCAGCACAGTCCAAACCTGGGTGCACACTCGGTTACTGCTAGATCCAGGAACAAAAGATCGTAAATGACATCTGTGAGGCAGCCTGGAAATAGGTTCTCAATTAGACACCTGCAGTTTAATGAAATTGCCTCTTACAAGACCCTCCTGCTGGGGCCCACATCACACTCCTGGAGATGCCTTCTCTTAAATGGCTTTTTCGGAATTTTTCTTCCTTTGACTTAATGTTTCTCTATCTAAAGCTTAGTGTTGCCCTGAGATTTATTAACAAAAGCACACTAACCCCTATAGAAAAGTGTTGAGAAGACTGAATGGGATGACAATAGCTTTTCATAACTACCATAATGAAACACTAAATAGGTCACACACCCAACTTTTGACTTACTCCTCAAAACTGGCTTTTCTCCTTATAGTCCCCCAGCTCAATAAATGGCAAGTCCATTACTCTGGTTGCTTAGGCCAAAAACCTTTATGCCTTTCTTTACTTCTTTCTGTCATAACCCAGAACCAAACCATCAAAAACCCCTTTAGCTCTATCTTCCAAAGAGATCTAGAACATGAACACTTTTCACCAGCTCCACACTACTAAACACGTTTCTTGTGTTTCCTGCCTGGAGTATTGCAAAAGCCTTCCACCCCACCTCTCCGCCTTCACCCTTGCCTAGTCACCACACACCCCCTCGGGGGCTTTTAAAAATATTTGATTTAAAATGTTCTTGATCTCGAAGTTCCTATCTTTTAAAAAACATCCATCTTATACTGGCACCACTCTGATCTCATTTATCATGATCAGGTATACCCTGCCCAGATCTTGCAATTTCCATTCTCATAATTCCTAAGAAAATAGTTCTGGGTGCACACAAAGATTTAAATATAATGATTTTCAATGCAATTATAATGACAAACTTATATAGAAAGGAACATAAATAGCCAACAACTTAGGACTGGTTAAATGAAGGCACAGCCTTGAAATAGAATTCAGGTTGTGATTACAAATGTTTCAAAAGAATAATGATGACATTTAAAACTTCTCCTGATACGTAATATAAAAGAGTCAGAAATAAAGCAAAACATACAGGAAGATCCTGATCTTGTAAAGATTACTGCAAAGATTTAAGAACAGAGTATGAGATACACACACACACACACACAGACACACACACACACACTGGAATACTATTCAGCCATAAAAAAGAATGAAACACTGTCATTTGTCACAACATGAACAAGGCTGGAGGGCGTTATGTTAAGTGACATGGTCAAGAACAGAAAGACAAATACCACATTTCTCACTCATATTTGGGAGCTAAAAAAATGTGAACTCATAGAAATAGAGGTTATCCGAAGTTGGGAAGGAGAGGGAGTGAGGGAGGGGGGGATAGGGAGAGATTGGTTAATGAATACAAAGTTACAGCTAGATGGGAAGAATGAGTTCTTGTGTTCCGTAGCACTGTAGTGTGAATATGGTTAACAACAATTACAGTGCACGTTTCCAAAAACCTAGAAGAGAGGATTGTGAATGTTCAGGACACAAACCAATGATAAATGTTCAAGATGACAGATGTGCTAACTACCCTGGTTTGATCACAGCACACATGTATCGAAATATCACTCTATATCTCACAAATATGTACAATTATTATGTGTCAGCTGAAAATAAAAGAAAAAGCCCTGCCAAAACCCAAAAAGGAACAGAATACTGCAATACAGTAATTGTGGTTATCTCTGGTGAGATTACAAGTGATCTTTATTTTTTTCTTTCTACTTTTGTGCATTGACAATAAACGTTTTTTAGTAATTATTAAAATAATAAATGCTATTTTAAAAAATAGGGCTCTCTCTGGCCCGTAAGTGGAAGCTCAAGGCACCAGAACAACAGGGACAACCACACGAGCTCAGAGCAGCTCGCTGCCCTAGTCGTTGCCACATTAGTGCACACCTCCAGGAAAACAAGCGTCAAAGACCAGGAGTCTCTGGAAGGGAGAACCATGGAGCTTCAGCTTTTATTCCCAATAGACTTGATAGAAATGTCTTGAGAAACAAAGATTTTCAGAAGTAAATAGGATTTACTTAAATTGTAGAAAGAAAACATGAGCTAGAACAGGAATTCATTATTGATAAGACAGCTGGTGTCTATATACTAAGAAATAAAAAGCATCTAGGCTTAGAATTGTCATCTATTCTACCCCATGAAGACACCTCATCACATATGTATGAATATAAACCAACTTTGCAGTAAATTCCCTGCACCTTCTAGACCTTCAGAAAACACGCATGGACTAAAATCCCAAATGGTAAAAGGAAGATTTCCATTGCCAACCACTTCAAACAGCAGGTGTCTGAAGTCCAGTCACTCATGGATGGCATCCTCTGCTCAGTCGAACCAATGCCTGGTACAGCCCACATAGCTGAATAACCTCAATTTCCTACCACATTTATGCTTTTAAAAGATGTGCAGATATTGAAAGAGGAAATATATTTGGTATGACACAAACAGGTACTATTAAAAGGAGTATACAAATATCCCTCCTTATCTGGGGATATTTTTGCCCGTCCTGTGATAAAAGGCGAGAAAAGACAAAGCATGACCTAGATGCTGGGTTGTAACCAGACTGCTGAGAAAGTCGCTTGGGGACTACTGTGTTCCATATGCCCGCTCAGCGTTGCACTGGCTAATCTTTTGCATCTCTGAGCTCGGAGGGTGTCCCACCTGACACCAAAGGGTTTGCAGCCGCCACTCGTGTCCTGCTGTACTCTGCTCTTTAATCATGTCTGCAACATTTATCATAATAGCACTCCCCCTAGTCTTCAAAGAGAGGATTATGACCCCAATTTACACACCACTGAAGCCGTGTTAGCCATTTGAGAGAGTGACTCTACTCTCCATTTTATAAAGAGCCAGTCAAGCTTAAAAATGAAAAAAAAAAAAAAAAACCAGCTGTCCAATTTCATTTCCTTCTCCCTTGCAAGCCAGGGAATAAAACTGAAAGCCATTAATATAAAAAGACACAAGTATACAGCAAATGGAACTCCCGGGGAACTTCAAAAACCCTCGTGATGCAACCTGAAACTGAAATATTAAAATATTTCATGCAATGAAGACAAGCTCTCTGGCTAATAATAGAGCCGGGCAGTTTTTTTAAAACAATAAATAAAATATTCAACAGAGAACAGACAAAGCTTTTGGTCCTTACATTAAGACTGTTTTTTTCCTAAGCAAATAAAAAACATACACTGCTCTAGCGAGCCACCAGCTACATATGCACAGAAGCATTTTTATCAAACACTGCGAAGTCCACATCCACATACAAAACTGGCTTGGGAAAAAAGTGGTTACATCAAATTATCACTGTTTTTCTTAAGGTAGGAGGGGGGTTTACTTTTGAATTCAACCCACCATCATACTCACCTTCCTCTGACGTTACTAAGTGATTGAATTTACCACTTCCCTCCAACATTAGGGTAAAGATACCCACATAAAAGAACAGCACTTTGCAACAATCAACTCTGAAAGTTAGCAATTCACTGATTTTTCTTCCTTCGTCAAGCCCAGCTCACTTGTGTGTGAATGTGTGCACGTATGTGTGCGTGTATTCTATATCAGTGAGAAGGATGTGGGGTTATTATAAAGATATTTACCCAGTCACATATTTATGCCATTGTAATTTGCTTCCTAATCAGGCCAAGCCTAGCACCCAGAGCCTCCCCGGGCTGAAAATGCATCATTCTGTGTCTCCTGGTCAAGAGAGGAGCCTCCTAAGTGGCTGCTTTCTTGTAGTCAAGGGAAACCACGCTTTTGTATAAATAAACTATTCCTTTGTCTAAACCGCAAACAGGTAAAGGTAGATAAGCTTTACTTTCTAGCGAGGGCAAAGTTATCTCCTTGCCCTTTTCTCTCAAAGGGAACTAAATCCCGAGAGCCAGTTTATGGCTCCAAGCCCTAATTGCCTGGTGTGACCCAGGAAAAGTTCCACTTTGAGCAAATGTACTTTCCTTTAAACACTCTGAGGCAGAAAGCAAGCAGGTCTCTGAAGAACCTACTAGACTTTCCAGGATGGGAGAAATTTTCAGGAAAGCAAAGGAATTAAATGAAACCTACAGAGAGAGTTTGAAATCTTTACCTTGAGCAGCACCGATAGCTAATACTATGTCTGTTCTAATAAAGATAATTTTATATCAATTGTCTATTCAGGATTAGGTTTGAGGCTACCAAAACCAAAAATCAGAGTGTAAACCTTTAAATCCAGAGGCAAATGCCAACTATTAAACTAGTTAGCATTTATAAACTATTTAGCTCTCAGCTATATTGTAAATTAACTCTCAGCTCTACCCCTTGGTAAATGTTAACAGTCACTTAAAGTTCTCTTCCATTAATTAAAATGCAAATGGCTTAACGTGAGTGACAACATGTGCTAATAATCTCCCACTTTTAACAAAATATTTCATAGCAATAGCAACTGTCACTGATACCCAACCTGAAAATACTTCCCATGTTAGAGAGGTAGACTGCTAGTATTTTCCTAACAGTGTATTTCTAAATGACAGCAGAATTTTTAAATGGGAAGAGACGTTAGAGATCATTTAATCCACCAGCTCCTCATTTTGCAGATTAGGAGACAGGTCCAGAGAGTTGAAATGCCTGTAGTTGAAACCGCAGAGTTTTTTGGTAGACATGAAATCACAACACCCTGAACCACCGGGCCAGCAACGCTACACACCAGCCCGTCTAACCCTTCACTATTCACGTCATCTCAGCAGAATTCTTCTCTTTCCCCATGTTCAACCAGAGGGTTCCACAGTCACCCCAATAGTTCTGTCAATGGTTTTACAACCTCATGAACTAATCACTTACAGCTGCCCAGTTTTTTCTTGGCGTGAATCTCCTCTACTCCACAAAGCCAAAGCCTTACCCGAGGTTATGTATGTAAGTTTCCCTCAAGGGCTTAGGAGAAAATACCAGGGCTGGAAGAATTTTACATAAGACAGAAAAGATAAACTTTGTTTCCCCTTTTTATTCAACTTTGGTCGTTTTCAGCATGCCCAATTCCACTAGAAACAATCTGCACTTTTCATTTGTCCTGTGGTTTATTTCGTCTTGGGTGGCTTATTCATGGGAACTAGATTTTGTTGTCTGATCCCAAGTACTGATTGCTACTTAGCATTCCTCCAGCGCTGAGTATGTGTAAAGTTTCTGTCATTTAATGAGTCCCAAGCAGGCAAGTGAGTAGGACACTGGGCCTCGCACAAACATAGAAGGGACAGTCAGCAAACAGCTGCCTCAAACACATGAAGAAATTCAGGAGAATACTCTTCAAAATGAGGTTTGGGTATCACAAAAACAGCCTCTTCACACTCTACATGTGGAGTTGCTATCTAAACAAGATTCGTTTGTTTGGCAGTTTGACTAAATTTATCATAAACATGATGTTTATGTAGTTCCCCCAAATGGAGTCCTCGGTGCTGTCAAACCACCAGGGAATGAAGTTTACGGTTCTTATCTCCTGTTGCAAAACAGAACCGGAAACAAAACTCTATTCTTTTTATTATGCCCCTTCCTCTTGCCTCATTTTTCTCTTTCCATTCACCAAGTAACACTTTAACCAAAGAATGTCCTTAAAATAAAAAACAAATACAGGAAGTTAATCCGACCGAAACACTGGCAGTAATATTAAACTAAGGTAAACGGAAAAATAGGAAGTTTTGCTGCCCAAGTTTTCTGGCACGTGAGATTTTGAAAATGATCATCACAATCTCCAGTCTCTCAGTGATAGAGGGGACCTATTTTCTCTGGACAAAGTTAAAGGTGAAGTGTAAATCCCAGGTCACCAAGTGGATTCCTGATGAGGACTGGGCTGTCCCTCAGAGACAGCACAAGGGGAGTGACACCCACGCAGGATATTCTGTCCTCTAGTGAGCTGATGTTTCATGAGTGCAACATTGTCGTGCAAATGTCATTAGCATGACTACTGAAAACGCACCACAAGAGGTTTAATACCTAACTAGCGTCTGCTGGTTTCAATGGCTCCAAAGCCAATGGAAGCATCTTGTTTCTTAGCAAATAATGTGTTCTCAGGACACCGCTGCCCTTCGGTAAGGGTGATAGTCTGACCTCCATGGCCACTTGCCACTGAGCCTCTTGGTAACCATACATTGATTTGGTTCTGGCGTCCAGGGAAAAAGCTTTCTATTTTTGCTTTCCCTAACAGGGTACAGCCAACAGAGCACATCTCACTGTGTGAAGCTGTGGCTTGGCTGACATCAGGACAAAGACTGGTAAACAGTTTCTTAGATTAGGGTACAATTGTTTTTAGCCCTAATGAGTCAAATTTACATGCTGGGAGAAGGGCGTGAGTCCTCACTTCCAAATACTTTAAGGTCAGAACTGTTTATGTTTCCAGGAAAGCATTTATACCCAGACATATTTCAGAGTTTTATTAATACTCTGTGGCTGGGAAGATGGCCTAAAAAACTCAACAGAACGCAGAGGAGGCAGGAGGTCCTAATTCCATCCTCAGCAACTGCCTGACTCAGCCTATCCCTGCTCTCAGGGCTGTGACTTTATAACTGCCTGCTCCACTTTCTCCTGCTATAAAAACAAGGCTATCACCACCTACTCAGGCTTATTTAGGTACACTGTGTACATGTATACCCTGACCCACACAAACACATGTACACACCCCACAAAAAACCAGAGGCTTAAAATACCTTACGTTGTCACAGTTGGCTCTGAAGTGTTCCTCTAGCTCAACAGGTGACAAACTCCTCTCCTGCTGGCCTCTTGCACGTTTCAGGAATAAAGGAGAGCACCAGAAACAGCAGAGAAGGTAGAGGGAACCAGTACCTCACTCTTAACCACAGCTCCGCAATCCCAGACAACTATCTGATTAGGGAACAAGATGTCTGCTCATTGTTAACCAAAAAAACCTGGATTATCAGCACCTAGAACATAGAAGGCAAGGAGCATGGTAAGCCCATTAATTCAGGTCCTAGCTACATATTTCTATCGTTAAGGTCATCTAGTCATTGAAGGTGAAATGGTCCATCATCACTATCTGTGAAGGAGAGTAATTTCCCCTATTTGCAGCTCCCATCCTGCATTTAATAGAAGAAACCAAGTCCGTGAACACCTTGATTTATCTTAGTTGTGTTCCCATTATAAAATTACACTTAGATCAAAAGAATTGTTTCTAAAGTCCTGGGCATTGTATACCATTGCCCAATTTAGGAAATAAAAATACAAGATGACCAATTAAATCTGCATATTGCATGGGACATATTTGTACTAAAAATTATTCATTGCTTACCTGAAATTCCAGTGTAACAATATACATATGCATGGGACACACCTACTGAAAGGATGGCCTTGTTTATAAACTGGCTAACAGAGAAAGACAAACTATCAAACAGAAAGTAAGAGAAATAAACTCACAGCACAACCGCCCCCTTTGTTTGGTTTGATTAAGCCCCTGGGACTTAACTCTTGCCTTTGAGATTAACGCATTATCTCTAAGAGTTCATTTTCACAGCTTAAAGAGCCCTAGGTGGACAGATAGCAGGGGTTTGAGCTCTCTGCCTCAGTTCCTGCCAGAACCACACTTTCCCAGGATTCTGATAAGCTGGCCTCACCGAAGACAAAAAAAGGAAGGAATGATGCCTCCAGCCACTCCTGTTATCAGTCTACAGCAAAGGAAACAAAAGCCATTTTTACCAAAGGGTAAAAAAGCCTGAGCCACTTTTCCTCAGCTGCTGGCACTTTCCCCCACCTTCTTGCAGTGTCCTGCCACTTTCCTTCTCTCTCTTTCTTGAGAAAGTAAAATAAACTTTTTACTACTTTCTGTCCTAATCTTTGCATGAGAAATCTCCACCCGCCACACCATGAGCTCCTTAGTGAGTTCCCCACTCCAACGCCTATGATTAACACTTGACTATCTGAAATCCACATTTAAGTGGGCATCCTGCATTTCACTGGGCAATCTTAACATTGCACTAGGACCTGGGAAAACAAATATGAATCCGACCCCCAGGAGCTCATCGTCTGGTGAAAGAACTAGATCTGAACGAGAACAATACAGGTTACAGTGGAGTATCAGAGGTTTGTGCCAAGTGCTTTCAGAAACGCAGGGGAAGGAGCAATTAAATCCTAATTGAGAGGCACACTAATGTCTCTATTCTTCACAATGAAAATAAACACTATAGAACTTACTCTATAATTCTATTACTACATATCCTACAGATCCTTTAATCCTAATTCATGAACTTGCTTAAGCATTCTAAGTGTTCTTCCTTGACTGGACGTCACCCACCACTCTCATCCTTCAGGAGCAAAATCCACAGCATGAGAAGTAAACCCCGAGCTAGGCAGAAGTTTCTGAAACTTCCAGGAGTTGTACTGATGACAGCCGCGTGCATACAGTGGGTGCTCTGTAAGGGGTTAGCTGGATAAGAAAACAGAAGCTTGCTAATGCCATGCCACCTTCACCTGTGAGCCCAAGACTGAGCGATTGTGAAGAACAGCAGATCGTGAAGAATTACGCTTTCTGCCATTATGTGCACCTGGAGCAAGTTACTGCCAAGGTTATCTGCAGAGAGTTAGAAAACCCTGGCCATAAAACAGATTCAAAAAGACAGATGAGAAAACACTCTGAGTTATTTACAATGCTATGCAATGTGCATCGCTTATGTGCTTTGATAGCTGGTAGGGTCTGAACATCTGCCTGTTTGAGAACTACAGTTTGGAAAACAGTCTTCCCCATTTCTGCTGAGATGCGGGAGTCTCCGCAAACTCTTCACGTGCACAGCTCTGAAAGTGAGATTTTGGGCCCATATTTGGAAAACTAACTCTCTAGTTAGTTTTTGCGCCCGCAGCCAAGGGAGCTGGGCAAGGCACAAGAGTCGAATGGTTAGATGGGGTCAAGCCAGGACAGCACCGGAGAGACCTGTTAGTGTCTTTTCGCGGCACTGGGGCAGGTGTGACTTGCGCAACCTGGCACACAAACAGCTCTTGCCTGGAAGACACACCTGAAGCTACTTCACTTCCCCTTGATTTCAAGATCAAAATAAGAAAGTAGGAGGAGGCAGGGAAGAAAGGGAGCAAGGAAGGTAGAAGTGTATGTACCTATTTCCTGCTGGAATTCCCTTGGAGCACAGAAAAGAGGAACTGATCATTGCCAAGTGCATCAGGTGAGGCTCTGGGATCCACTGGTGGGAAACCCAGAATATATTTTATATTAAAGACAATAATTCATACTTTAAATTGGCTAATTAGCTTAATATTACTTTACCTACAAGGTCTCAGGTTTCAGTATTAAAAATACTAACACTTTAAAAAATAAAATTGGCCAGGCATGGTGGCATGCACCTGTATTCCCAGCTACTCCAGAGGCTGAGGCAGGAGGATCACTTGAGCCCAGGAGTTCAAGGCTGCAGTGAGCTATGATCATGACACTGCACTCCAGCCTGGGTGACAGAGCAAGATCCCATCTCATTCATCCATTCATTCATTCATTCATTCATAAATAAATAAAATTGGCCTTTTATTCCTCACCTATATTCATCTTTGCAACCCCAGCACTGAGCATCACCATGGCCCTTAGCAGAGCTTACAGGACATCTGATAATTAATGAGTTAATGGATGATGTCCACAAAGTTTCAACCCCATGAACAAGATTCCCTATCATGGACACTCATTAGTTTATTATTGCACACAGGAAACTCTGTAGCCACATGGTTTTGTTTATACAGCCAGCATGATTCTGTAGGTGATAAAGAGAAATAAGTATACTTAGTTCTCATCTTTCAAGGCCCAACATTAAAACTTACTCAAATCCACTTTTACATCAGAAAAAAAAAACAAAAAACTATTTCGCAATAGATCCAAAAAAAGTCAGCCTGTTTATAATTTTGTTTTGGAAGCAATGCAGAAGAAAACATCTTGGAAAGCACTGCTAAATTCTAAAAGGAATCTTTTTAGAAAGCCAAAAACAAATTCAGCCCATTAAACAAAGTGTAAAAAAAAAATTCATTTCAAGGCAATAAAGATTTAAACAGAAAGATCAAGAAATTCCAGGTGTGGCTCTGTTGTTTAACTATTAGATAAGCCAGACTTCCAATGGTTAACACAGAACAAGTTTGCTTCTAATTTAATGTCCTTTTCAGATCTCTGACTCTATAATGAGACATCTTCCAGGCCAAAAGTTGCCCACTTTTTCTTCTCTGAAACAAACTTGTCAATTGTCTGGACTTAGGGTACTTTTCCCCCCTCTTATTTAATCGTAAGTGATCTAGTCCCCTCAACCACATTGAATAATATATATTAGTATAAAAATAAAAGCGTACATGTTTGTATATATACACATAGGTCATATGTATTTAAAATTTTTAAAAATAAGTATAGACAACTGCCTGCCAGGTGAAATAAATTTAGATATGAATTTTAATTTAAAATGAGTTCAAAATTAATGAGTCTTTTATTTTGTAAACTCAGTAAACACATGATTATCTGCCAACCTACCAAAAGGTGACTTTTACAAATTAATTTTTAAATCACTAAACCCCACAAAGCCAGCTTTCCTCTACAGTGGGGCAAGTTCCATCTGCTGATCTGCCCCACTTGCCGATGTGTATACATTGCTATCAGTAATCCGCCAGCACCAATTTATGGTAAACTTGTTTTCTAAACAGATGAGAAAAACCAAGATGATTCAAATAACTGAGCTGCACCAAACAAAATGCTCTAATAAAAATGACCAGTGTGTATCAATCTGGGTCATTTCCCTACCTCCATGCCTGACAACCTTTGACCCATCCCAGAGCTATAGTCATCTGCCCAGTATCTGAACATAAACTGTGGCAGAGGATGGGAGCAGCGGGGACAGGGAGCATAAGGAACCAGGAAGAGAAGGAAATCGTTTAGTTAGGTGTCTACTATGTGCGAAGCATGGCGCTATGCACTTTTACACACATTGTCTTCTTTAGTCCTTACACCAGCTCTATGAAATAGATGTTGCTTCCTCTATGACAAAGGAAAGGCTCAATTGTCTCCATGTCATCTAAATCTATCAAATTACTTTTTCACACTTTTAATGAACATATCTGCAATATCGATAAAGTATTCTGAGTCAAAAACATTTATCAATGAACACAAGGTAGATCTATTTAGCATTTCTCCAAGTATTTTCTGCACAATACAAGTTCCATGGGATGTTAAGTCTTTTACATGCGCACACACACACACAGGTTCTACATTAAACTCTGTTTTTAAACAGATTTTCATTTCCTTTGTGTGAACCCCTAGGAATGAAATTGCTGAGTTGTCTGTTAAATGCATGTTTAACTTTATAAGAAACTAACAAACTGTTTCCCAAAGTGGTTATAACATCTTCCACTTTCAGCAGCAATACAGGAAAGCTCCAGTCATTCTTTACCCTCACCAACACTTGGTCTGGTCACTCTTTTTAATCTTAGCCATTCTAGAGGGTTTGTAATAGTATCTCCTAGCGGCTCCAATTTACATTTTTCCAATGACAAATGATGTTGCCATTTTTTTTTGTATACTTATCTGCCATTCATATATCATATTTTGGGAAGTCTCTATTCAAATCTCTTGCCCATTTTTAATTGGGTTCTGTTATTATTAGCTATAAGAGTCTTTTTTTAAATCGGGTATGTTTTGCAAATATTTTCTCCCAAACTATGAATTGCCTCTTCATCTTCTTAACAGATCTCTCAAAGACCAGAAGTTTTTAATTTAGATTAAGCCAATTTTTTTCTTACATAGTTTCTATGCTAAAAAAAAAAAATATTTGTGGTTAGCAGGGAGGGAAGGATAAACAGGCAGAGCACAGAAGATGTCGAAGGTGGTGAAACTCTTCGGTATGATACTATATGGGTATGTTATTACACTGATACTCTTTGGTATGTTATTACACTGTTGCTCCTTCCATGTGTTTTATTTTTTAAATTAACAGTGGCTCTTTCCACTCATTCCAGTGGGACTTCAAAGGCCTTCCTCTATTTCCTGCTTAGATGGGGCATAAAGAATTCCTGCCCAGGTGACCTCACCACCAATGGGCTCTCACCTATACTGTTACCGCAGATGGCCTTTGCCCGTCCCACTAGCCATGACTCCCTGCATTCTTGGTCTCTAGTTCTCCAATTTTTCACACCAAATCATCAACAGATTTCTAACCTCTTTGGCCTGCCTCTGAGAATCACTTCCCCAGCATGCTGGTCCTGAACCCAGACCAGAGTCTGGGTCTTAGCCCTAACCAACCATAAACGCAATGAATAAATGCATAAACAAAGTCATTTTCCACCCCTGCCCCCAACCAAAACCGCTGCGAATGGCCCTGAGGGCTGTTGTCCCCTGCACAACTCATCAGGCACCATCCACACCAAGCCACAAGATGGTCCTGTCCCTATCTCCTCCTCTTCTTTGCTCTTCCCTCTCATGTGAGTAGACACAATGTCTTCACATCAAAAGTCACCGAGGAAAAATAATTTTAATGCTCCTTGGACCAAATTTACATCATAAATACTTGTATGTTGACCTTGATGGGTTTCAGACAAGTCAAAATGCAGAAGCCTGCAGATGACTGTTTCAGTGAGATCACTTGTTACATCCTTCTTCTAAAATACTCAAAACATGTATTTATATCATCTTACAGAACCACAATGAGCATAAAATTAGCTACTCCCTTCCTATAATTGGTACCAACTACCTCCCAGATGGTTCTGAAACGTATTTTCTCACGTAAACTGCATTTGCCCAGTCACAACCCAGGATAAAAGCCCTTGGACTTGGGGTCACTTGGCAGATATTTCACCTTTAAATTCACCTACAGGCTCTAGGGAGAAAAGGAGGGCTAAGGAGGGAGGGGGCGAGGACTGAGATAAGATGATATCATAAAGTTACATAACGTGGTGCTGAAACTGTCTCATCCGAAAGATGACTTCCGATTTCTTTTGGCTTTATAAGTGAATCACACATTAGCTACTAAAAAGGGTATCTCATTTCCAACAAATCAATTTGGAATCCACTAGGTTAAAAAAAATAAAAATAATAAAAATTAAAAAGTTTCACCTTCAAGATGTAGCTCCACTTAGTTTCAGAAACAAAACTCAAAAGGCAAAAATTAGAAACTCTTGAATATGACATTTGAAAAAGGGTAGATACAGGAGAGGGGAGGAAGGAGACCAGGGATTACCCTAACTCAGATGGGATCCAAACCCCACCAGGGACACTGTCCAGGAAAGTCCTGGGGAAGCAGAGTGATGCTGAAAAGCAGATGACACATGACATTAATTACTCTCTGGAAAACTTCTCTTTGTTTCAGAAAGTGGCTGTTAAGTACAATTCTACATCACTCAACTGTCAAATCCTAGACTACTCAAGGTGAGCTGCCTATAACCTCTCTGAAATGTCTAGTAATTACCATCAAAATGGAGTTGCCACTATCAAACCAGCCTGCCCACTTAGTCCAACTACTTTTTATTCTCAAATCTGACAGGCAGTATCTTAGCAGAATTTAAATTTCATCGTCCGAAAAGGGTCAGAGGCCTGGTTTATATAAAACAATTGGTGTTCTATTATTTGATTCAGGAAGGCAGAAAAACGAGGGCAGTGATTATTCCTTTACAGAATAACGGTCCTCCCCAACCCGCCTTGTTCGGTCGGCTTGGTCTGCTCTTTTGACAATGCAGCCACAGGAAAAGCACCAAACCACGCCACGCTCAATAGAAGGGGGTGACAAAGGAGCTTCAATTCTAGTTGCCCAGGACTTGGCTGGGCAGGTTTTGGAAATCTTTACTCCCGGCTGAAGTGGTTTTATTATTCTCTTTCTCTGCGCAGGACAATAGAGAAAAGGCAAGCCAGGGAACCCAGGCGTGCTACTCTCTGCCACTGGGCTGATACCATTTGGGTGTCACCCACGCAACAGGTGCTCTCTCTCCAACCAATCACTGTTTTCTCAGAAGATAAAACTCGGGCATGGAAATGGGGACCTAGGAAAGAGCTCTGTGACCACCTAGTAAGGATCACTCTTAGACCTGGTAAAAAGGATCTGAGTCTTCTCCAGTCTCCTACATGTTCTTGGTTTGTCGGTTTGTTTTGCTAGAGATAGGATCTCGGTCTGTCGCCCAGGCTGGAGTGCAGTGGCTGGATCATAGCTCACTACAGCCTTGAACTCCTAGGCTCAAGCGATCCTCCTACCTCAGCCTCCTGAGAAGCTGGGACTACAGGCATGCACCACCACACCTGCTAATTTTTTATTTGTTTGTAGAAGTGGGGTCTTGCTATGTTGCCCAGGTTGGTCTCCAACTCCTGGCCTCAAGTAATCCTCCCGCCTTGGCATCCCAAAGTGCTGGGATTATAGGTGTGAGCCACCATGCCCAGGCTCCTACACGTTCTTACAAACATTGATTGCCTCTCTTACTTTCCATGGAAGACAGAACTCCATGAGTGCGATGGAAAATGTTCGTGTGACTAGTTGGCTCTCTCTCATCTTGTGAATAAGTCTAACAAGCAATTGCCTTGAGAATCCTAAACCAAAATCATGGTATGAATTCATGAATCAAGAAAGTACAGTTTACTTGTATAATTCACCTTCGTTAGAGAACAGGGAGATATATCTGATGTACAACTTTTAAGGTATAATCCCATCATTTACAAATAACTAACTATAAATTTCGAAGCTGACACTGGAGAGAAAAGAGAGAGAGATGGGTATGATCTATTTTTAGCTTATAGTTCAGCTACATATATTAATATTTATAATATTTCCTATATTACTAAGATGCATTAGTATAATAGAGAAGGGAAAACAAACCAGATCTTCAGATTAAAGAAAACAAGATAATAAAATAGATGGATTGAGCTCCAAGTCTGTGCTAGCAGAGAATGCAATTAAACAAGGCTATGGTTTTATTAAAATCACAATGGTTATTAGTATATATAAACCCACTAAATTCTTCACCATACAAGCTTTCTGTTACTTTTTTAGCAAAAGTTAAAAATATACTCTCACACTCTTATATGTATGGTTTTAACTGTTCCTAAGATAGCAAAAATAAAACATTCCTAAGGTACCATAAAAGGAGGTATATATACCCACCTGGAAGGTGTCACACAGAAAAAATATTTTTTAACTAATATTACTTTATTATTCATCCAACCTCATGATTGTAAAATTAATGCAAGTTATTATTTCATGATAATGAGCTAATGGTAATTCAAAAATTATTAATTACCGCACTTTTTTAGTAACAGTTTAAAAACTTAGGGATTTGATGAAAATCCACACTTTAGTCACACCATGCCTTTCCTACCACTAAGGAATGGAGCCCGAGTTTCTCCATGGCCCACTCAAATGAAAGGATTCTCTTTCTCCTCTGAACTGTCATGGCACTTTGTCTAGATTTACTTTTTACCAGGTATTATAGTTGTACACAAGCCTGACCCCCCTTCTGGACCAAGTTTCCTGAGGGCAGGCTTTGAGGGTGACTCCTGCTGAATCTGCCTTGGTGCCTGTCCCCTGCGGCAAGACCTCTGTAAATTCTTGGTGAACTAATATAGGAGTAAATGAATAGATATCTATCTACATGGAAACTCTAGATGTTATCCCATTTCTCCATATTGCACGAGCACTGTATTGCACCTTTTAGTTAATAATATAGACACACTAAGTTAAACAATGATTTTTGCAGTGATTTTTCTAAAATCCACTGTGAGCTAAAAACCATAATTAATCACAGAGAAGGAAAGTCCAACATTTTAAAACTAACTGTAAATTGATTACCTAGTGGCACTCTGATGACTACAGTGGAACCAGTCCTTGACAGACAGATACGTACTTCCAAACAGAGGCGGCCACTAGGTCTTGGACTCACCTCAGTTTGGAGCCACTCCCAACTCCTTGGATCTCTGCCTTGGATCACACCCACAAATGACAGATCACCTTATGGGAGATGAGGCAGCTCATTCAACCCACCAACAATGAAACACATGGGAAGGACCCTTTCTAATTAATTAGTGATGTGCCAGGCATGACATCTGTGTCTGGGAGGCTCCTCCCTCATAAAGTAGGTAGTCGCCTTCACTACAGAAATAAATTATAAATGACTGAAATAAGCAATGTGACAACTGGCTTCCAATTAACAGTCATCACTACTTATATGTGTGAAATTTAAACAGTACCTGTGCTATCTCACTACGATCCTAAAGGAATCTTTGCTAGGAGAGGGGAGAAAAGGAGAGAAAAAGGAGACAAACATTCTCAGCTGCATATACATATATGTGTTTTTGGTTTTTTTTTTTAAGAGGCAGGGCCTTGGCCAGGCATGGTGGCTCATGCCTGTAATCCTAGCACTCTGGGAGGCTGAGGTGGGAGAATCGCTTGAGCTCAGCAGTTTGAGACCAGCCTGAGCAAGAGTAAGACCCCGTCTTTGCTAAAAATAGAAAAATTAGCTGGGCATTATGGTGCATGCCTGTGGTCCCAGCTACTCTCAAGGCAGGAGGATAGCTTGAGCCCAGGAGTTAGAGGTTGCAGTGAACTACCAAAATGCCACTGTACTCTACCCAGGGTGACAGAGTAATACTTGATTAAAAAAAGGGGGAGGGCAGGGTCTTGCTCTGTTGCCCAGGCTAGAGTGCAGTGGCACAATCATAGCTCACTGCAACCTCAAACTCCTGGGCTCAAGAGATCCTCCTGCCTCAGCCTCCTGAATAGCTGGGACTACAAGTGTGTGCCACCATGCCCAGCTAATTTTTCTATTTTTTTGTTAGAGACGGAGTCTTGCTATGTTGCCCAGGTTGGTCTCCAACTCCCGGCCTCAAGCGATCCTCCTGCCTCAGCCTCCCAAAGTGCTGGGATTACAGATGTGAGCCACTGTGTCTGGCCTCGTTTCATATTTTTTAATCCTCTCTAATTTCATCTATAGCCTAGAGAAAAAATAGCAAGAGAAGAGATCATAAGCATGTTTCTAATCATTTATTTCATGTTCTTATGATTAGGTTAAAAAGTAGCTAAGAGCCAATATGCTTTTACACAGTCTCAAGATCTTTGTGGGGACCCACAGCCTGGAAGAACTTAAAGGTGCAAAGAGGAAGAAGAAATCAGCAAGAAGAGAACTGCTTTGGATGCACATCAAACTAAGAGAAGGAGTGCGTGCTCTGTGCTCTGCTGTGAGCCCGGCATGCAGCTGTTACTGCCACAGGGGCTTCTCCCACCCTCCCCAAATTTGACAATGAAAAAACAAAGCCCCAACAAAAGCGATGCACAGAATAGGATGGCAAAACCTGATCATCCTGCACCAAACACATCTTTTTAATGCATTTGCTCTGACCTCTTCTTCTACAGACACCACTCCTTAAAATCAGCTAGAACAAAAGATGATTCGTTATGCACGGCCGTAAAGAACTCCAGGGCCCACCGCATACATAATTCATGATGCAAAGCAAGACACAATCAGCATCGTTTATCCTTTCAATATTTTAACATGCTGAAAGGTTACTTGATATTTATAAAGTCTCTTATTTCTAAGTGACCCTTCCAAATTTAAGAAATAGGGAACTTTATTGTTCTGCAAATGGCATATACTTACAAACGTAAGACTATAAATCTTCTAGAATTCACTAGGTATCCGTCACAGGAGGGGGACTGCATGACCCCAATAAACCAATTAAGTCAGCAGCTTACATATATCAGTCCTATTGAAATTAATCTCATCAGATCACTTCCCCTTTCGGCTTTTAAAATAAACGCCCCAGTCTTCTTCCCACTGTGGTTAAAATTTATCCTGAACCATACACTCAAAGAGTCACACTTTCTATGTAACAGGTGAGAAAACTGAGGCCTGCAGTGGTTCAAGACCTCATAGCCAGGAGGAGAGAGGCCCAGGACTCTGCTTCATTGACATCCTAGACTCTGTTTCCTTGTCCCCAAGTATCTTCCTGGGGTCTAAGTCATTTATCACTGTCTGAATTACCTCCACGGGGCCCCCTGACTCCACTGAAATCCATCCTCCATACTGCTACCCTGAGTGTGCTTACAAAATGGAAATTGGACATTTTCCCCATCTGACTCTTCAATATTACTCTTTCACCTCTGAAAAAAGAAAATCAGGATTTATTTTAGCTTTATACCAAGCTGCCAAAAGCTCTCTTCTGGTAAAACAAACAAACAAACAAACAAATAAAATATAGATTCTGGCTGGTCTATAGATAAGCTAAAAAACATTTACATGGCACGTGGATTGATAAGTGAACAGCTGGGCTCCCAGCCTACCATGCTTTGGTGGCCCTCGTGTTCCACAGGAAGTCCCCAAGCATCATCCACCCACCTGGCTCAAGATGGATCCCCTCCTACAGGCCCCTCCTGGCCCTGAAGATCTTTTTCTCTTGGAATTTATTATGCAGCTCTGCAAGTGTATGCTGATTGCCACCCTGCTTCCTGGTACTGCAACTTCCTGAGATCAGGGCCTTGCTCCCCTCCAGCGCCCTCTGCTCTGGCCCTTGCAGATCCTCAGCTAATGTTTGCAACCCAGCACTGCAGAGTTAAAAACCATCGCGTGCATTTCACACACACTATTTCACTTTTCATTCAAATAACTGCCCATGATTGAGGGGTGATGAGCTATTATTTTCCTGAGAGGCAGCAGAGGGTGGTACCAAAGACCATCAGTCCCCCAGGGGACGATCTGGGCTCTGCTGCAAGCTGTGTGCCCCTGGCCAGGTGACTCAGCTCTCCTCTGCCTCAGTGTCCCTCATCCGTAAATAGGGATAATGGTAATCAGACCACTTACTATATGGTAAAAACTACTCAGTGGACTTAACATATCTATTCATTCATTTAATCCTCACAACACCTAAGGCAACTGTGACTGCAAGTGCAAATGCTTACAAATTATTTCTTCTCATTTACAGATGAAGAAACCAAGTCTTGGGGAGGGTAAGGTGGCTTCCCAGGGCTCCAGGCCTCCCCTAATCCTCTGCTTTTGATTTCTTCCAAAGACAAAGGATGGAAAGCCTTTCTCTGAAGATGATCTGACATAAAGCCAAAAAGCTGCAAGGCAATATTCATCTCTAGCTACAGCTAAAGGGATACTTGTTTTATGTCACCCTCTACAGGAAACCATACAGACTCCTTGGGATCTGCCCAATTACAGCAGTGAGTATTATCAGAGGAGGGAGGTGGAGGAGGAAGTGAAGGAGGAAGCAGAGAGTTATCCATACTTTGAGTAACACATACCCAGATTCCAAGCATGATAACACGATCTGTGTAACGTGTGCTTCTACATCCTTAGAAGGCGAGAGAGCATGCGTTTGTGCAGGGACATGAACAAAGCCACCGATACACCACCAGATTCTTCAAAAGCAAATATTTGTCTACAAGCAAAGAATCAGGATTCTTTTCTAACAAAGAACAATGTACACCATTCTAATTCCAGCTTCTTCCTCCTGGCTTACAATGGGCGACGCTCTCGATGGAAATCCCCCCATGAACAAAGGCCTCTGGAATCACAAATGGCACAATAAATCGGAAGATTTATGAACTGTATAAAGGGATGGCAGCAGGCATATTGCAGCCTCCTTCATGTGGAACACCTGCTGTATGCAGCAGTTTGTCTGTTCCTGGAAACAGTCACCTGGTTGGTTGGTTGGTTGGTTCGTTTTTAAGCTAAGCAAGAGAATTTTAGCAGCCATGGTAATCAACAAGATGCAATCATCCCTGCTATTTGGGTAAGCTTTTCATGGCACATCATGCTATGCAGACAAGGGTCGGATGCATCGACGTGTTCAAGAAGTGTCTGGAAGAGGTTAACACACTGCTGATAAACTGGCTGCAGTAAAGCCCCAAAGGCAAATTCCTGAAAGGACTAAATAGAAAGTGAGTGGATTTTCCTTTTCCCTATACCAAGGAAAAAAAAGAACTGGGAACAATGTAGTAACCAGGGAAAAGCAGACAGCATGTACATGTGTGTTTTTCTTGGGAAGGGGGGGAAGGCATACACAGTCACAGAGGCTTAAGAAAAGAAATAAATTCAAAAGAACACCTGCTCCATGCTAGGGAGGCAGCAAAACATGGCGGAAGAGTGAGAGGGAGATGACCAGGACGGTGCCACACAGGAGCCATCTGGGGGTGAGCGGTGGCAGGGAAGGGGACAGAGGCACCCTACAGGGGCTTTGCAGCCCCGTTTGTTACTGTACCTTGGGCGCAAAACAGCCCAGCTCTCAGCAGATCGGTGAGCCATTTTTGGCATTGCAGAGTTCTGGAAAATTCACATTTCTATTTTTGGTTCTTTCCCATGCAATTCACGAGCGACAATCCTCCTGAATCAAAGGCACCTCAGCTATGCCACTAGTCAAGAGATTCCCAGCAAATATATTTTTCAATAACATGTTCAGAGAAAATCTGACCTGCTCTTTTTCTCCATACCGTCTGTATTGATTTGGGCATTTAGTTATGAGATGAAGGATTTTTAAAGACCAAATGCTTCAATGAGTCCTGTGGAAAAAAAAAAACTTCCAGAACCTGACTGGTGACTTTGTTACCTTCTAAGAAAATATGCCATTAAGTATGTTTTAAACACAAAAGCAACTGTAACAGGATTTAATTGTTACTGTTTTTACAAGTCAAACACATTTCAGTGTGCTGGGTTAGACCCATTTTTTTATTCATTCCACACATAGAAAAGCAAACAATGTGGGTCATCTCTTAAACTGTAAACCCCTACTTGGTTTGAGGACAGAGTATGCAAGGCACATTTCCTGTGCATAACACGCCAAGCTGAGGTCTAGAAACTATGATGGTATGGAACTCTAGAGGCTAGTTATAGGATGGAAATAAAAACTGTCACACTGGCACGGGTGGATTTTGTTTAAATGACAGGTGGGATGCCAAGGCAGAAACAATGCTTTGAGTCCATGAGAAATATAGTTCATTATCAACAATTTTTCATTGATTGCTTACATGGATGTGGCATTATTCTTGTTGCCACAGTCTTATTTTGATCAGTGATGTATTTACTTGTAAACACGTACGATTTGTAATTATTGCTGTGTCTAAACATTGCATCACAGGGTAATGGATGAATTAAGCTGTGAAATGTGTAATTATGCCGAAAACAATGGTATTCCAATATGCATCACAAGAGCCAATTTAAAAAAATTACCCTTGCATTAAATCAAAAAAGTGAAGCCTTCATAATCCCCAAGCCCCCTTTTATGTCCCACCATTTTGATTCAGAGATTTGTCTTTTTCTAATTGCATCTCAAGGGTGTTCTGTGCACAGTGAGGGATTACTAACCCTGAAGGAAATAATATTGAGTATTTCTTAAACCTCTAGAAGATGGAAAACTTATTTAGCTTAAGATCTGTAAAACAATCTGGAAAAGATCAAAGATCTGTCAGGATAGGTGTGACTAAACAGTACATCCACTGGCAGAATATTACGATTGACATATATATAGATACATGTGCAATATATAGATATATATGCAATGGGTTTTTAACTGCTCATATGGAAGCATCTCCAAAAAATATTTTTAAGTGATCAAATGCAAGGTGCAGAATAATGAGTATAGCATGATCTTTCATATGCAATTATATGCAAATACATGCTTTATTTTCCCTGGAAGAGCCACAAGAAACATTTTAAAGAGGAGAGAAAAAGTCTGAGGAGGAGTTAGGAGAGAGGGGCTTTTGTTATAGAATTTACCATCCACATACAGATAATACTTTTTTACTATCCATTAAAGTTACAAGGGTGGAGAATCACTGTGTGATTTCTTCTGTTACCTCTGTATTCAGAAAAATAACAGTATGGTTTTCTTTTTTAAGCTCTAGAAGAAATGACAAAGGAAGCTATCAAAATGTTGTACTGAATGGAATTTAAAACCTCTAAACATCAAAAGCTTTTTAAACAATCTAAAAGGCAAACAAGCTAGGGGGAAAAATGCCTTGAGTATCATAGACAAAAGGTTATCTTTAATTTATGAAGAGTTGATATAAACTGACAAAGCACTGTGATTAGAAATGTCTCCCCCAAAAATAAAACCCCACAAAGATGATGCCAAAAGACATTACCAGAGAATTCGCAGAAGCAACACAATTAGGCAACATTCACACACGAAAATATTCACATTCACTAATTAAAATCTTGAATCATCACTGAGATATTGTTTTCCATTAAATGTTAGTGCATTTTTAAGATAATACCGAATGTTGAGGAAGCACAGTGAAAAAGATCTTGTATGTGATGTACATGCCACTGGGCCACTCTTATGGGAAGCATTGTAAACATGTATTGAGATTTAATGACATTCTTTGCCTTTGACTCAGCGATTACGCTTCAGGGATTATTGCCCAAATAAGAAAGCGCTTTTAAAAAGAAATATAGTCATCAGGGAATTACAACAAAAACTGGAAACAACTTAAAAGTACAAACGGTTAAATAAACAAAAGGAACTTAAGGTTAAATAAACACAGGTAAAATCATCTTGATGTACTACTATGCAAGAATTTATAACAATTGTGTAGATACTAATCACATGGAACTATATTCATGCTAGCATAGGTTTCAAAAATTAATATTTAAATTATTTATACATGAATATAGCTACATTTTTAAAAACCTAAGCTTTGGGGGGGAAAAACCTAAAAGAAATAGAACAAAATGTGTAGAGTGACAGCCACAATGAGCAATTTTTTTTCCTTTTTATGCCTCTACCCTCCAAATTTGTAAGTTCTAATAAGCGGGAAAAAGCATTTTAAAAAAGCATAAGGTGTTTATGAATAGAGACCACACTATACTCCATCTTTTTTAAGAAAAAATAGTTTTATCCACAAACTTATCAGATTTCCAAATGTACTTTTAGATTCTTTTACCTTCTGGAATAATGGTAGTAACAGCAGCAGGTAACTTCTTTTGAGCTCTTGCCAGATGTCAAGTATTGTTCTATACGTTTAACATGTGTTAACCCGATCCTCAGTACCAGTCTGTAAGACAAACTACTATGACACCTAAAGTCACACAACTAACAAGTAGAAGAATAAGGATCAGAACCCAGCCGTCTACCTCCAGAGCCCTTGCAACTAACCACCATATTACAACGCTTCAATTCAAAAACACGACACAATCCAAAGTGATTCAAGTCAAACTATAAAGTCAATACAGACAAAACAAAGTAAAATTTGAAAATATCTTGTACTTCCTAGGATTTCGATTAAAACATAATTGAGGGTGTTTTGATAAATCAACAGGCAAAGGAAGATACATTCGAATGATGATACAATTGAAGATGCAAGAAACCACCATCAGTCACAGTGCGGTGAGATGTGTCCGAACACAAGAAATGCATAAAATATGATGTTTCCTGAGTGCAAAGTTAATAAAAACAGTATTTTCAATCAGTCTATAGTGTCACCAAAAAAAAAGCATAAAGTAAAGATAGTGAAACTTAAACAGTCCCCAATAGAACGCTAATTGTGTTAGATCCAAGTTTGCCTTCATGGTGGGGTGTGTTATGGTTAAGATTTAGAGCAAGGAAAATCAATGGTCTCGGACACATTCCTAGGGATTAGAGAGGCATGTGGCTCTCTGACTGTTAGGATAACCAGTGTCCCTTTTCTCCTCTACTCTAACACAAAGTGACCAGTGGCACGCTCACACACAGATCTGCAGAGCAGGTGTTCTGTGAGCCCAACAATAACTTGATTATGAGTCTGAGCAAATCATGGGAAACTACCCTTCCGTTTTCCCAGCCATAAATCTCTTCCATGATCTCCACAGAGCCCTGATGACAAAGGAACAGACTGGGACAATGCTTCCAAAACTCCACCTGATGGGCTGGCAGTGGCCACTGGCAAACGTTTACCAGTCCATGAATGTCATTTAAATGAAGAAACCTCTTGCTTACCATAATTTCTAAATGTAAAATGCTTCCGTGCACACACGCCCACTCCCAGTCCTGCAAAACTCTCTGTACCCACCCCGCCCCCACGCTTTTAAATGCTGTTTTAATTCGAAATGTTCCACCCCATTTCTTCAGGTGGTTAACTGGACGTCATCCTCTGACACTCAGCTGCAGTGTGGCCTTTTCAGGAACCCTTCTCTGAGACTCCTCATGGCCGCTCTCCCCACTGTACCTCCACCTGACTATGACCTCTACACGGACAGGTGCCATGTGTCACAGGACCCTGTCTGCCCAGCACTTAGTGATATTGGGGGAGAGGAGGTGAGCTGCTGTATGTTGGAAAGCAATGGGCAACCTACCAGAGAGGCAGGCTAGGATAGCGGGTGGAAACAAAGGGCCACACTGCAATCCCACGGCACTCTGACTAAGGAATTCACTTAAATTCTAAACCTCATCTCTCCATCTCAAAATGAAGACAGTAACAATACCTACTTCATATGGTTGCTGCAGGGACTAAATGAGATCGCCCCTGAAAAGCACTTAGCATTGTCTCCAGAACATGATAAAATCTCAACATTGTCACCCATTCTCCTATTCTCTATGCTCCAACCCTCTATCCTTTGAAAGACCAATGTACTGATTAACACAATAACCTTTATGGCATGAAAAACAAGAATCCTATTAAAACAAGAATAAACTTGATAAGTCATACAACAGTACCCAGGAGAAATATTTTTCTGATTTTATATTCTATTATTTTTTAAAATTCTTTCTTTTCAAAAAAAAAGGGAAGAAAAGAAGGACGAAGAGGAAGGGAGGGAGACTTCTACTGGCCCAAAATTCACTACTACTGTGACCCAGTACTAAGACAATGTTAATAGCACAGGCTTCGTTTTGGGAACAGGGAGGATCTAAGAAAATTAACTCTTTAATTCTCTCAATATTTAACATGCTAATAATAGAAAAGCATCAAAGCATCCCTCAACAAAGAAACCCATAAGTAGCAGTTGTATATTGCTATTATGACGGCATCTGATTTAATTTGTACTATCAGTGTTCATGTAGTCTTTGGTGTTCAGAAATGACTAATGACTTCAGTCTCTCCCTAAATGACAGCAAGTCCATAAACAACAAAAAAAGGTAAGGATTCCTAAAGAAGAGGCATTTCTTTTCCTTAAAAAGGCTGACAAGTTTTGGAAGCTTTTAGAAATCCTCAAATACAATGTATTTTCTTTTTCCAGCATCCCTTAAGATCTGCCTGAGATTTCTTGCAAATAAAATAATCCTAACTGAAAAGAATGACTTGGGCCATTACTTTCCACCTACTTATTTATGTCAAACAAATTCAAAGCTGTAGCCCATTTTTCTAAATATAATCCTATTTTTTTCCGGAAAAAATCAAATGCCAGGGTTTTTTATACCCAGTAATTTTCAGATACACAAATGATTTTCTCCATATGTGGTCAGATTCCATACATACAAGAATCAACAATTACATAAACCACAATCCCAATGCAGTTCCCCATGGCCAAGGTCATGGTATTTTATTTTATTCTCCTTAAATTCGCAGTTCAGTGCAAATTTCTGTGTACAGCAGGTATTCAACAGTGATTGATGACAAAATCAAGCTAAAATCTTACAGTACATTTATCTGTCTAATTTGGTAATCATCTAATTTGTATCACTCCACCCCACCATCTTACCTTCCTGAGTTCTTGCCAATCATTCCAGGAGCTTGACTCAAAATTTATGTGAAGAAAGGCTCTGTGCAGAACATAGGAATCACATAGCGCTTATCTGTGTACCTCTTCTATGTGTCCTTTATGGCACCCCATGTGTGTCAGCCCCTCGTTAAATCACACACACCATAGATCACAGAAGGCCTGGATATCCCACTTTCTGTCCTCTTATCAACACAGAGTAAGAGAATTCCCACTACAACCATGCCAAAGATGTCCAATCAACACGGCATCTCAAGGCCCAGCCCCAAAACTCCTACTCTTCTTAAGTCCTGCCTTGGAAGGAAAGTTGCCACAAAGAGCCTGGCAAAAGAATTTCCAGTCAATTTGCCTGGGGAAGGAAGCCACCAACCCATCTGCTACTTGCCCCCAGAAGCAATGGACTTAAATGTAGTAGCTGCACAACCCTGTGAATGCACTAAATGTCATGGAATTGTTCACTTGAAAATGGTTAATTTCGGCCCAGCACAGTGGCTCACGCCTGTAATCCTAGCACTCTGGGAGGCCGAGGCCAGAGGATTGCTTGAGGTTAGGAGTTTGAGACCAGCCTGAGCAAGAGTGAGACCCCCATCTTTACTAAAAATAGAAAACTTAGCCGGGCACTGTGGTGTGCGTCTGTAGTCCCAGCTACTCAGGAAGCTGAGGCAGGAGGATTGCCTGAGCCCAGGAGTTGGAGGTTGTAGTGAGCTATGACATCACTGCACTCCAGCTTAGGCAACAGAGCGAGACCCTGTCCCCACCAAAAAAAAGGTTAATTTCATATTATGTGACAATCACATCAATAAAAGGAGGAAGAGGAGGAGGAGAAAGGTGGAGAAAAGCAGCAGCATGGGAGATCAGTGCTTGACTCATTAAGCCAACCCACCCAAAAGGCAGAATGTCACACACAAAACTGGAAACTCCAAAGAGCAGCAGTCTTGACATACTCCAGTTTTCCTTTCTTCCTTGCCCTTCTCCCAAGTGCCCTTGTGACAGATTTGCAAAAGTGGAGGAAAACAGCTGGAACAGCCTGGGTGCTTGGGCTGCCGGCCTAGAGCATAAAGTTCCCTTCCCAGGCGGGTGCAACAGGCTCCAGACCCACAACGCCCCTGCAAGTCCATCACCAGTCACCTGGTGCCTCTGTCCTCTGCCCACACCCTCCACCCAACCCCCCATCCCCCAAATTTGCACCTTCTGTATGCTTTACCTTCTGTAAGCTTACAAGTAAAGAAAAAAAACATTGCTGATAGCTTTGCACTCAATTTACTCTTTTAAGAAGCAAAGCCCAAGTATTTTCGGCTAAGAGATTATGTTGAGGAAGGAAAAATGAGAAAATGTTTTCAAGCATTTAGTACCCCAAATAAAAATAACTCCAAATTTTTCCTTCTTCCTTTCCACAAATAAGTCAGTCCTGCTGGCAGTGGTATTGGGAGTTGTTATCCAGGGTCCACCACGACACAGGGTATGCATGCAGTCACCTCTGCATTGCAGCCAGTCACTCTTCCAGCAGAGCTTCTGGAAAGCAGCAGCACCTGGAAGGTGGCAAAACTGCAGGTACAAACCACTGAAACCATCTTCCTGCCTGCACCGATCCCACCTCCACCCTCAGACCTTCCCCATACCCCTCACCATGTGGACTTCCCCTCTTATAGAGGGAAAATTCTCATGGGAAAATTATACAGGCTTCCTTCTCTTAAAGTACATACTTTAGATAAAGAACATCATAAACAACCAAAAAAAAAAAAAGCACTTGCCACGCATCAGTTAAGAAACATGAGAATTTATTTGAGTCCTTTTATTTATTTTTAATTTTAGAGATGGGGTTTTTCCATGTTGTCCAAGCTGGTCTTGAACTCCTGGCATCAAACAATCCTCCTGCCTCAGCCTCCCAAATTGCTGGGATTACAGGCATGAGCCACTGTGGCCAGCCTTGAGTTCTTTTAAAGTGACCACACCACACTGAGCGCCTTCTACCTGCTCAGCCCAGAGTGCTAGACTGCGCAGAGTGCAGGACCATCACATGAAACATCAGAACTCAGAGTCGAGTCTGAAACTGTGCGGTAATACTGCCACTCCTTACATACGAGACGGTCTTTATGGGTCGATGATGACACATCATCACATGTGCCCTGGGGTTGTCAGAGATGCCTGTCCATCACTCTGGGTTCCGCAGGCTGCACAGGATTGAGGAGCCACGAGGAGGAGGGGGCTGGCTTCATTTTTGCTACAGCAGCCTTGGCAAAGGCTAGCTAACCTCCCTGCTGAAGGTGGCCAGAGCCCCCCTGCCCACCCCAGGAAGACAGACCTGACGACCACCCAGCAGCCGGTGTTGCAATCAGAAAATCCAAGCCAGGGAGAACTGAGATGTGGCTGGATCTACCCCAAGCCGACCATACCTGGTGTGCTTTGCATAGAGTCTGGAAACACAAGTAGCTCTCTACCCCCAGGTACAGGGGCGCCAAGGCTGCCAGAGACAAGAGAGGGCAAGAGAGTCAGGCCTGTACCCGCCCCTGATTTTCAAAAACCAAAAATCAAAAACAACAAAAGGCACCCATATGGATGGATAGTCAGGTGCTTTAACCAAAACAGGCTCCCATGGAGAGAAGCAAGTTAATGGGTGGAGGGAGAAAACAACCAGAAACATCTAATACCAGCCTTTCCCCATCCATGCCCCTCCTGTTCATGGAGGAGAAGCCCTTCACCTCTTCCTAGACACAGGCACCTGCTAACAAACAAATACTACTTTCTCCAGGAAATGCTAAACCATTTGGGCGAAGACGGACTCGAGATTCCATTCTAGGGTTTAAACAAGAGGCACCTAATACTTAAAAATAATTTGAACACTCCAAAGGCCTTTCTAGCCTTTGAATTTGTTGCTGTACAATATTCCTTTCTTCCACTGCATAATTAAGGTTTTGATTTGTACATAAAACAAAGTCCCCGAGAGTTCAAAGGGGACTGCTTATAAAAATAAAAGCCAAGAGGCATCAATATTAATAAAGTTGAACGAAAGAGATATTGAATAACCTTTGTGAAATTAGAAACAATGACTAATTCAACCCAAACAACTAGGTCATGCTCAGATTCCAGTAATTCTAAAACTTCCACGTAATAAGGCAAAAGAATTTTGCTTTGCTTCAGTGGTTAAAATGAAGGACCCATTCAAGGGCAAGACCAGTCACAGAGGCACAACAGGGAAGCCAGAGGAATATCTGGGCGGGGGCAGGGGAGTTGGGAAGCAGAACAAAGCAATACTGTTATTATAGTACTACCTGGGAATTTGACAGAGTATGTTAATAACAAAGAAACAAAGATACTTTTCACAAAAGATCAAACTACCATTCAGCAAACATCTGAGAGACTCTAGCAGAGGCTGCAAAGCCTCAGGCATGTGGCAAGAAGAACACTTGCTCAGCGGAAGCCAAGTGAACGACGCAATCAAAGAGATATTATGACATACACAAACATGAACAGAACAAGTCAAAATACGCTGAGTGTCGTCCAAGAGGTATGCACTGTGTGCAGGAAACTGAAGGGGGACAGAAGACATCTGGCAGGAGATACAGAAAGGCATCGAGTTACCGAGTGAATGAAAGACACCAATGTTAAAGGAAACCACACAACTAATTCTGTCTACTGATTTGAGTTGCTCTCTCCTTATTCTTAAAGATGACCTTTAATAATTTAGAGAGTAGGATAGTCCGTGAAAACTCACATTCAATGCAAGTTCGACTCACTAAGACATACTCTTCCGATTTAAAAATACAGCATTCACTCACCTGCTTAAATGCAACATCGAAGCACTAGAATCTTGCTGCAGGCCTATGTTCTAGCTGCCATGTCTTAAAACACCATACATTGCTCAACCTCAGGAGGATCGACTTTTCAGTTTACATGTCATATTGGTAGGACAAAACAAAAGCATAAATAAATATCCCATGAGAAGAAACTTGCTCTAGGACAAGAACACAGGACCAAGTAACAGGAGAGAAAAGAGCAAAAGGAAGAGAATCCTGGCTATTAGATGCAGGCATTAGGTCTGCAAAAAAAAAAAAGATACCTGCAGAAAGCAGGTAAAGGCTTTCACAATGACATTGAAGCTTTCTGGTAGGACACCTTGGAGTTTCAAAAGAATCTCCTGTCACTATACCCATTAGTCTTAAATAAAATAAATAGGTAATCTCTCTAACAAGGTGACTAGATCTTTATCACAGGAACTTTTAAAACTGGTGGGTGTATGCTGAGCATTTACCAAAACATTGCATTTCTTGTGTAAACCAAAATAAGACAAGAGAAATCCAACATTACTCTTCCTTCAGCCAACTATAATAGTGCAGCTCAGCCCAGAAAACCCAATAGGACAGGGCCAAAACAGGCTTTTCACATAAAAACACTTTAAAAGACATTAGTGCAACTTTACCTTTCTTCTGTATAAAATCAAAGGAGACAGTAATTTCCTATTTATTTTTACTGGAATGTCCCAAAGTAAAAAAAAAAAAAAATTAAAACTCCAACATTTTCACCATTGTATATAAAGTTACTATAGTTTACAGGACAACTTGTTACTTTAATAAGACATAAAACTAAGTAACCAATATTTCAAATGCTCCTCAAAAGACTTCTTAAAAAGACAAAAGGCTACCAATAGATACAAAGTTTTCTGCTGAATTAAAGTGTATTTTTAATCATGTAGGGAGGCAATGAACACACTGTTAATGTATGCCTTAACTGAACACCCAACCTAATTCTGTTCCTTTATCAGCTTCTAGCTTTTATTTTTTTAGCTCTTACAAGTCTTTCAGAATTGTACAATTACTAACAAATGACGGTTATCACAGAAAACTATAAAAAAGGAAAATGTTTTCACCCTGTCTTCTTAACGTAATGAAAAATGTACTATAGTCATCTGTTTCCACTAAACTCTGTGCCATTTGCTACTTTTGGAGAAAAAAATCTAAACAAATCAAAAAAGACTATAAATAAGACATAAATATTTATATTACATTTATAAATATTTTATAATTATAACATAAAAACTGATGACTTGTTTCTATTCAATATATAAGATAATTTCACAGTTTTCCAACCATTTATTTGTTGACGTTGAAAGCACTAATTTCTTCCTTATAGCCTTGGTTGCAAAACCAGGTGTGCCTCATTTGAAAGGCAAATAGATAAAAAATAAATTAAAAAAAACAAGAGAATGGGCTTGTTCCTACATCTCTGTACATCTGTTAGAAAATCAAAGCTAAAGAGGTGAAATTAGAAGAAAGAAAAAGCTAGCCTCACAGTTTGGTCCTCAATAATCTATGTCTTTCCCTTTGTTGTTAATACTAGTTTTATTAATGTTCCATCTTTAGATTAGGAATTGGCTTCAGGTAGCTCCTTCAATAAACTACCCTGTAAATATATAACTCCCAACCACTTTATTCAATTTAGTAACATGATAAAGAAGTATTTTCTTCCATGAATAAAATGGCAAATATGAAACAAGCTGAAGATCCCACCAAGTCACAGATTGTGACAATATACCAGATAATCATACCAAATGGATGGCTCACTTGACTGGAAACTGAATAGGGTGGCTTTTTTCACGCTTAAGTATTAAACTCAGCCTAGATCTAGGGCAACGGAAAGATGTTACCTTCGGAAATGTTGGTATCCAATTCCCGATACTGTTACAAGCTGCATTCTTCTTGGCACTCTGACCAGGGCAAAGATCAGAGTGACATGCAGTCTTCCATTTCACCTCCCCTCAATGCACCCTGGGGGTGGGGGACCCAGGTGAGAAACGCGGGATGATACTATTGTCTGGTTTGTGCTTAGGACACTCTGAACGCTGTTAACCAAGCCTGCTCCACAAAAATCAGTTGTTTAAAGAACTACAAAAGATGAGGACATGGATACATTCCCAACTAAAGAATGGTTTGTTACTAATTAACCAGGCTCAAAAAAATCTCAGACAAGGAAAAGACAGAGCTATGGCGACAGTAAAAAGATCAGCAGTGAGTGCCAAGGCTGGGGGGTGGGGGGGGCAGGATGAACTGGCAGAGCACAGAGGATTTTTAGGGCAGTGACACTACTCTGTATGGTACTATAATGGTGGATACATGTCATCACACATTTGTCCAAACCCATAGGACGTACAACACAAAGAGTGAACTCTGTGTAAACTATGAACTTTGGGTGATAATGATGTGTCAAAGCAGGTTCATGGAGTGTAACAATTGTACCACTCTGGTGGGGAATGTGGCTAATAGGGCTAGCTATGCATGTGTGGGGCAGTGGGTATATGGAAAATCGCTGTGCCTTCTCTGCAGTTTTGCTATAAACCTAAAACTGGTCTAAAAATATAAAAGTATTTTTTTAAAAAAAAAACAAAAACCCAGACAACTAATCCTGGAATTCTCTACTCCCCTATAATGGTTTAAAAAGACAAAGAGTCTGTTAGAAAACACTCCCCAGAAGAGAAAAATCTTGTCAGTTTCTTGTTCCTTTCACCTCTTACCAAGCAATGCCAGAAAGCACCATTCTCTTAACAGAAAACCAACCTTAAGATGTCTATAAAGCTCAAAATTGCCAGGAAATACCCAAGGAAACTCCCCTCCAAGATTGCAGTAATCTATCTTTCGTGCCCTAGAGTGTGCTGAGTAAAGCAGCAATCCCAGGACTTAGTCATGCATTACAGCCTGAAATTTTTGTCTTAATTCATCTATCATTCGGCCGGATTGCAAAACATTTTCTCTGGAATTTCTTAGGAAAAGTGAGCAGTAATTTTTACTTTATTATGACACTCTGAATTTAAACAAAAGACCATGACACCAGCCACTTGAAACTCAAACTCATCTCTTGGAAATATGTCTAATACAAACTTTAGCCAAGGCTCTGCAAGAGGCTAACATCAGACACTACCCAGCTCTTGTTCAACCACCTGAAATTGTCTTCCACGAAATGTAGACTACATAGAAAAGAGGGGAAAAGAGAGAGAAAATGTTTTAACTGGAACACACTTTGCAAGTCTGAGTCTATTAGGAGAGGATGACACTTGTGACTATATTTCACATGGATCGGGAACTTCCCGTCTTCTGCTTGTCTCCAAATCATCCTACATTTACCTTGAAAAGTTTTCCTAGAGAACCTCTGAGGTTAAACAAATGTTCTGCCAAATGAGAAACAAATACCTTCAAAACTGCATCTTAAAACACACCACAGAAGAACCGTGCCCCTCTCCCCACTTACCTGGGAAAGCATGTGGATTGGGCGACCCTCTCTTAAGGCACTTAGAACAGAGAATGTGCACAGTGTAGTGCAGTCCAGGCCATTCCTGAAGTAGGACATTGAGTTCCTCCACCAAGGGGGTTATGGCTTGCCACGCGGTCCATATATTTGGTAATGAAGCATGGCTGGCAATGGACAGGGTGTCTGGCTGCAGGACCCCCTTGGCAGGTCTGTAACTCACCACCACAGGAACTTTCCCTCTGTAAGCAAAGATCTGAAATTTACCATCCGACCTGTGCACCACGTGGCTGTTGATCTGGACACTGTAGCGTGCAAACAACCCAGGTGGAAAGGTAAAGGGAAAGCTGTATTCAATCTGCAACTGCTCAGCCACAAAAGACTGCCCGGCCAGGTTGGTCCCATTAATCCAGGCCTCTGCATGGGGCACCTCGTTCTGCACATAGCACGGGAATTTGTACCAGGCGGTGGACCCATTCAAAGGCTTGCCCTTGGGTTTATTGAGGCAGTAACAGAGTCCCATCTTTTCCAGCAGTTCGAGGAGCAGCTGCAAGTCCTGCTGGGCCTGGACATGAGGCTTAAGCAGCAACCGAATGACATGGGCTGGCAAGAGCCCATGCAGCAGAAAGCCCTCCACATAATGATGGAGCTGGGTAGCCCGGAGCAGGTCCTGACTAGGGGTGGACAGCGCCATGGTGGCTGAGCTTTCCCCCTCTCCCTCGCCCTCTCCACTGGTCCCTAGGAGCAGCTTATGCAGCAGCAAGGAAGCATCCCTCTGGAAGAAGACATTGAGGATGTCGATGAGGCGAGTTAGGTTGTGGAAGACGTGCTCCTTGAGGGCCGGGCTGTCCTCAAAGTAGAGCAGCTTGCCGCTCTCATGCAGGTAGGAAAGGGCGCTTTGCAGTCGGTCCTCGGTCAGACCCGCCTGCAGGCCCAGGCGTGCGGAGTCCCACCAGCTTAGCCAAAGTCGCTGTGCCTGAGGTGGCTGGAAATGCAGTTCTTCCAACACCTGCCAGGATCGAGGCAGTACTCGATGCAAGTTGGGGAAGATCTCTCGGTGCTCAGCTACCGAGAGCAGTTTGTCCCGCAGGCGCTGCAACTGACGGGGGTCCCTGCAGCTAACAGGCAACACAGGGGAGAGGATCTGAAGCCGGTGGTTGAGCAGGTATTGAAAATGGGCCTTGCGCCGCCGAAGGTTCTTGTCTGAGACGCCGTAGTAGGCCGCGTGGGGGCTGGCTGAGCGCAGCTCGAAGTCCCGGGCCAGCGCCTCGTCCACCACCCGGGCCAGGCGGCTCAACCCCTCGGCGTCGTGCTTTTCCTGCACGGCGATCTGGCGGTGAATGTCCAGACACTTCTCCTCCAGCTCTCGCTCCCCGCACAGGTCTGCGTGCGTGCCCACGATGCACACCACGGCGTGGGGCACCCGCGCCCCCACCCGGCGCAAGAAGGAGCCCACGGCGCTGGGAAAGCGGCGTGGCTCATAGGTGGCCAAGTTGACCACCAGCACATACAGGGCCCCTGGGGAGAGGAAGAAGGGCTGGATCACCTCGTAACTTTCATCACCAGCTAAGTCGTACACGATGAAGCGCAGGCCCCGGGAGGCATCAGCCGTCCAGCTGGTCACCTCGATGCCTTTGCTCACCCGGGGAGGTGAAGGTGGGTAGCTCTTCTCCTTGTCCCCTACTCCTTGGCTGCCCTCCACCCTGTCCTCAGTGAGGCAGTGGCGCAGCAAGGTTTTTCCTGCAGCCTTATGGCCCATCAGGAGCAGCTTGAGGCGGGGCTGCACGGCCGGCTGGGAGTGGGCCAGCTCCTTCTGGTAAGCTGCAATGTAGGGGATCCCCTTCATACAGACCTCGTAGGGGGGCTGGATCAGTGGGTTGTCCTTGATCTTCCACAGGCCCACCCGGGAGAGCTGGCCGAAGTTGTCCGGCAGCACGGCGATCTGGTTCCCCTGCAACACGAGCTCCTCCAGACCGGTCAGCTCCACGATGGAGTCCGGCAGGTAGCGGATGCGGTTGTTATCCAGCCACAGGGTGAGGAGCCGGCCCAGGCCTGCGATAAGGGATGGCACTGAGGTGAGCTGGTTGCGACTAAGGTAGAGCTCCTCCAGGCCAGCCAGTGGAATCAGCGCGGTAGGGAACTCCTCAAAGAGGTTGGAGGAGAGGTTGAGCATTTTGAGCCGCTGCAGGCGGCTGAACTGGGCGGGCAGAGCCTGCAGCCCGTTGTTGTCGAGCATGAGGCTCTCCAAACTGGCCAGCTCGCAGAAGCCGGCGGGCAGCGTGCCAAGCTCGGCCCCGCTCAGCCAGAGGATCTTGAGGGCACGCAGGGCACTGATATCCTCAGGTAGGCCCCGCAGCCGGTTACTGGACACGTCCAGCTCCTCCAGGGCCGCCAGCTGCAGCAGCTGCCGGGGGAAGGCGGTGAGCTGGTTGTGGTCCACGTCAAGGGTGCGCAGGCGGGACAGGCAGGATAGGGAGTCCGGTAGGTGCGCCAGCCGGTTGAAGCTAACGTCCAGCTCCTCCAGGTGGGCGAGGGCGCCCAGCTGGGCGGGCAGGGCAGGCAGCTGGTTGTGGCTGAGGTTGAGCTTGCGCAGCTCCCTCAGGACACTCACCACCTCCGCGCCCAGGGCGGTCAGCCGGTTGTGGCTGACGTCCAGCTCGGTGAGGTGGTGGCCGAGCTCGGCCACCGCCGGGGGCAGCCGGGCGAAGCGGTTCCTGCGCAGGACCAGGACGCGCAGGCTGCCCAGCGCCAACCCCAGCCCGTCGGGCACCTCCTCCAGGCCGTTGTTCCCCAGGTTCAGCACCTCAATGTCCCCGATGTTGGCCGGCAGCACGAGCTGGGGGGCATCGGGGGACTCGAGCGGGTCGGCTCCGGCCGCAGGGCAGCCTCCAGCCGCGCTGAGAGTGAGCTGGCGCAGGTTGCTCCGCAGCTTCCTGGCGCGCAGGGCGGCGTCCCGCCACAGCCTCACCGTCTTCAGGTTGCCACTGTCCTTCCCTGCCATGGCGGGGCCCCGGGCCGACACCGTCGCACGGGCTCGGGAGCCCGCAGCTACATGCCGCCCTGCGCCCGGGCCGGCGCCCGGCTCCCGGGCCCTCTAGCTCCCGCGCCTGCCAGCCCACCAGTCCTCCGGCGGCCGCGGGTCCTAGCGCAGCCGGCGGCCCGGCGCCCGCAGCTGGGGGGCGGCGGCGGCGACGCGAGCAGCTCTGGGGGGCGCCGAGCGCGCGGGGCGGGGGGAGGCGGCGGCCGGCGCTGGGTGCAGCTCGCATGCTCCCTCCTCGCGGGCCATGGGCGCGCCGCGCCGCGGAGGATGCTGCTCCTCCTCCCGCTCCGCCCGCCTCGCCGCGCTTCGGCGCCCGACTCCGGCCCCGCTACCCTTGCAGCCGCGACGCCGCAGCTGGCAGCGTCATCGCTCCCGCGAGCTCCGGGAGGAGGGCGGCGCGGGTCCCGGTGGCTGGCATGGTGCAGGCGCAGGGCCGGGGCGCGGCCGCGGGAGGAGGCGGCGGCGCCTCCTTGTCTCCGCTTCCCGTGGTTCGGGCGGGAGCGCGAGCGCGGCGTCCCCGGCGCTGGGAGGGCGCGATCGGGAAGCGGCAGCGCCGCCCGCCCGAGCGGCCCCCACGTGACCGGCGGAGGCGCCGCGTGTTCCCGGCACCGCCCCGGGGGCGGGGGCTGTGGGAGGGCGCGGTGCGGGGCCCGGGCGCCTGGCAGGGTGCTGATCGCGGCGTGGACCGCGCGGGGCCAGCAGGCCGCCCTCGGTGCCCATCCGAGGCTCCGGGGCTATCCGGGTTGGGTCGCCTGCCCCTGGCTCTTTGTCGGCCCTGAGTCTCTAAGGATTTTTTTTCTCCTTCCCTAACGTGTCGGATCCGCTGGCTTCCCTTCCTTCCCTTCCCTTTACCGGCCTCTCTGCCTACATCCACACCGCCACGGAACTGGCAGAATCAGGGGCCTGGATGTCACTGTAGGAGCTTAGGACAGGAGTGTGGTTGAACAAAGGAGAATGGCAGGCGACCATTCATTCACTTTGTAAATATTCAGGGAGGCCCTATTTTGTGCCAGACCTCCCAGAACAGAGGCTTTCAGCCCCCCTGGGGAAAGGCTTTGAGCAGGCACCCCGCCAGCCTAATGAGAGTTTGGGGTGGGGGCACTCAAGGTGTTTTATCTGGGGTGTCCCATTTATCCTCACAACAACCCCATGGAACAAATATCACACGCCCAATAGCACAGTACCTGTTGCTCTGTGGATTCAAGAAAAGGGCAGCCGTTTCAGTCAAAATTCACAGCCCAAAGCTCAAGTTTAAGGCTTATTTTTCCCCCTGCTGTAAGTAAAAGTTTCTCTGAGGCCACACCTACACAAAGTCCTTCATGTCTTCCGAATTTAGGAAAGCCTGGAAACCTATCAAGACTCCGATGTCAGCTCCATCATTGCCTCCACCTTGGCTGAGAAAGAAGCAAATAGTTTTCAGGGACCCAGGACTGAATTTAATTGGTTCAAATTGCCCACGGTACCCCCCAGCCCCCGCCCATCCACCGTCCCTCCCGGAGATGGTCAGAATTTTACAAGAAATATTTTAAGTTATCTAGGTTGACCTTAGAAGGAAACGGGCTCAAACGTAAGCGGCTTCCCAGTCGTCCAGCAAGGTGAGGAGTAGAGCCAGGTCCGCTAACTCCCCACGTGGAGTTTATTCCCCTGAGTGCATCACCCGCACTCACAGCTGTTCTTAAGCCAAAGCCCAATTCTTCCATCCTTCAGCTCCTTCTAACACAAACCTGACCCCAGCCTGGGTAAGGAGACCAGAGAAGGCATCAGCTCCCTCCTCCACCTGAGAGGGTTAGGCTAATGTCCTAAAGCGCTTTGATTTATATCTAAATAACATGCACGAAACCGTTCCCTTTTAGAAGCCATCGGAAAATTATACTTACATTTTAAATGTCTTTTGAAAACCATATTCTTCCTTTGTTGGGAGATAATCTGTAATTTGCTTTATCTGATAAAAAAAAAAAAAAAAAAAAAGAACTAAAGGCTAAAGCCTGTCAGCCCACACTGGAGCCCCAAAGCCTGGTGCGAATGAGTTGGCTGGGCAGGAACAATTTTTCTGCCTACTATGTGCTAGTGCAGTCAACATAGTAGGAATCCTTGTCCGAATTCTGTGAAAGTCACTGTGCTAAAAACTAGACCATCAAATCAGGAGAACTCAATGATGAAATAAAACTCCAGGAAAAGAAATTGTGTTCCGTAGGGCTCTTAAGCCCATGCAAGAAAAACTCCTGCCTTGGGCGCCCAATCTGGCCCTCTTCTTGCCATGTCAAACCCTGTGTGGCTAAGTTTCTGAAGGGCCAAGAGGACATGCCACCTCCAGGTTATAGAACACACTTGATGTAAAGGACCCTGGATTCTCAGTGCAAACAGCCTCAAGCCTTATTGCAAAGTGTGGGGAAGTCTTTCGTAGTCATTCAAAAGCAGTTGCTATTGTGCACATCCCTAGGCCTGGCGGGTGTGCACGAAACTCAACCTTATCGTGTGCCCACACAGCTCCTGTCTGTGCTGGGTAGAAGCCAGGTTAGGCTGAGAAGGGGCGTGGGTGTGCCACATTTGTTAGCATGATGTAGCACATTTAAATGTTTAGTCAGGTGGCATATGGACCTCCCTTTGTACCCTTGCCCCAGGCCTTGCAAAGGATAGGGGTGACCCTGCAAATGGTAGGGTTTTCGTAAAACCAGTCAATCAGTCACAATTTGGAGAAGAGGTACTCTAAGTATTGAAAGTTTCCTTGCCTTAGAAATTTATTCAACATCATGGACCTAATCTGTAAACTTTCCAAAACCTTTTCAATTTAGGCCTTTTAATTTATCTTGTCTTTCTTGTTCTTACTTAGACTGTTTTCTCTTTAGCTATTACCTTGTGATGGCAATAACATTCCATGGACATTGGCTGTCTCCCAGAGTCCAGACCCTCTGCAGGGCACAGAATCATTTGGGGGAGTGGAAGAATACATGAGAAGAGGCTGTGTCTTGAGCTAGGCGTAAATATGTGGCTGGGTAGAGGGAAGGATCCGGGATGATCTGGATAAATGTCTTGGCATGTAAGCATCTACCAGGGACAGTCTGAACACAGGGGGCAGAGGCTTGCTCTTACCCCTTGCTAAGACTAACAAGCCCCACATAAGCATTCATCCCTGGTTTCTTTTGTTCTGTCTTTAACATTCTCAACTTCCCTCCATCTTAACAGATTTCTCTCTTGACCTTGCTAACCTACCTACTGTCTCATTGCCTTCCTTCCTTTTCCTGACAGATATCTTACAGAAGGGATCTAAGGCTGGGCTGCTTCCCCCTACCCACCTCCACCATCTCTCCTTGGGCCCAGGAATCTGGTCTCCATCCCACCCTGCCATCAGCCTTGACCTTCCATTGTTGGAAATGTTAAACAACTTCCTTTGGAAACTTTCTCTTTTCTTGGCCCATAGGATGTCTGGTGTCACTTTAAGGTTTGCTTTTCTAAAAGAGTCCTGTAAAGGCTAATTATTCCCTTGTAGGGATCAAGTTTGCAATTAGAATAAGTGCTACCAAATGAACCACTACAACTGCATGGCAAACTGGCCAGGATTTGCCTAGATAGAGATGGCTTCTTAAGAGACCATTTAGTCATTATGTATTTTCTACTTATATTTATATTATTCTATTTCTATTAATGATGCATAGTTTATAAAATCATGTATCTTTTTCCACTGAATTTTAATTATATCAATCACAACTTAATCTAGTCTTTAAGATGATCTGATGTCCCCATGTGCGCATGACTGAGGGGTTTCCCAGGTGGTCGACAGTCTGTGCTTAAAGCCAGGGCAATCCTAAGAAACTAGTACAGTTAGTTAACCTACTTGGTCTTTAAAAGGAGCCCTTTATCTTGCTCTCTGTTTACCCTTGAGCAGTTCAGAAAGCATAACATCCAGAAAACATGGCATTTTTACTTGCTTCAGCTGCTTCAAGCTTTCAAAATAGTGCTGATGTCATTTACTTAGCTGTTTCCTAACTTAGAAGATAGGATATTCACGGGCTGGAGGTTCTAACTAACTTCGGAGTGTGGAAACTACCTGTCTGGTCTTGAAAGAAAATTTGGCAATCTTTTAACCCTTCCATACAAATGAGCCCCAGGGCTGGGTTACCACAGATGGTGAGAAGATGAGCTTAGTTCTCTCCCTGAAGTCTGGGGATGTTGAGCAGTATGCTACCTTTATCATCAAACAGGGGAAAGGGCTTCCCACATTTCTCCTTTCTTGTAATTTTAGATCCAGCCAGGCTTTTCTTTAAATAAACAATAACAACAATGCTTCCTCCTATCTGGCTAAAGGTAACTAAGAGTAAATCTCACTTTCGTGATTTTAATTAGGCCACATCCTTCTTGGCTTGGCTTTGTAGGAGATAAAAGTAGAGGAAAGCAAGGGAAAAACAGAAAGAGGAAGAGGAAGAGACATGCCCCTTAAAAGTGTTAGGGTGGTCCAAAGAAGGGGATTAGAAATAAAGCCTTAAAAATTGACATTGAATAGTTTTGCCAAAGAGGGTCTTCAGGTCATGTCATCCAAACCCCTAACACTGGGTATCACTCATTAAGGTATCTAAGAATAATTGCCAGTCATAACAGCTAACATGCATGAAAGCTTTTCTATGCACCCACCCCAGGCACTGTGCATGTGCTTCTCATGCAGTATTTCTTATCATCTTCACAACAGCCCTGAATAGTAGGTTCCATTGTTATCCTCATTTTACAGATGGAGAAGAATGAAGGCGGAGCTATTGAGTAGCAAAATCCACTCAAGGTAGAATACAAAACTCATGTAGTTAATCACCGTGCTAATTCTGGGGGTTGGAGGATGGGTCAGGAGGATGGAGGGGAATGGTTCTTAGTTTACTGGGAGGAGACTGTATTTTAAGTTGTAGAGAAAAGGTACCAGCTGGAGGCAGGGCTAACACCCAATCTTCAGTAGAAATTGAATTGTACTCTTACAAAATTAAAGAATGTCATATGGGGCAATCAAAAGCTCTGAACAAACGGTATCCCCAAACTACAAAAATTGGGCTTAACATCTGTTATTAAATGTCACTACAGGAAACCAACAGAATTTCTATGAGAGTCTTAGATGAGTTGTGTTTGTCTGATTTGTCAGTTTTAGACAGAAGGGGTTTAATATCAGTGTCCATAAAATCTGTACTTCAATTAGAGGGCATTTCAGACTTCTTGTTTTTATAAGGGCATTAAAAGAAGATGGAAGAGTAATTTATCAAGCTGAGATTAGGTAGAAAGAATCTGACATCTTTTGTTTGGGTTTTAAAAGATTTTAAACATACCTCACCCCTCTTTCTCAAATTTAATCAATCTGCCTTGGACTCACCATCTGATTTGAATGCAAGGCAGATCTTATCAGCAATGGCTAAGAAGCCTGAGAATTGTCACTTAACTACAACTAGGGAGCATGAAAAATGTGTTCAAGACACCAGCTCCTCCAGAGAGCAAAGGCAAAATTGTACCAATGCGTCTGTTGTTTTTTCTTTCCCTTGCGCCACAGAAAACGCATTTATCTTGGAATGGGCAACATTAAATTTAACATTGGATCTCTTTGTGTTTCCAGGTCAAGTGGGAACACATATGCTTCCTACTAAGGAAAATAAACTGCAATGTATTTTTAGCATCCATTGAAAGCACTTTCAGCTGAAGATATTCCACAGGATCCAGGCCGTTTCACTGCAGGCCAAAGGATTTGCCGCAGTGCCACCTAGAATTCCAGAACTTCCCCTGGGGATCTATAAGTAGCAATATGCCCTCCCCTCTTCACCCACCCCCACCCCCTGCTGTGCCCCCCATTCTCAGTCCCAATCCTGGAGCAAACATCCTCTTTCTGAGAAAAGGAGAATTAGTCCAGTGGAAGATAAATGGAAAACATCTGTGAAACGGTTATGACAAATGAAGCTAACTATAGCGTACTTGGCACTTTGAACTGAAGTGTGTCCAGGAGGAGGGAACAGGGAGAATGCGTTGCAGAGAGGATGCTCTGCCCCCATCCCTACTACCCCAAACCCAACACTGCACCACCAACCTATTGCTCAAGGTGAGCCTTGGACAGGGAGCCACTCTATGGTGGGGCTTTGTGATAGATGCCTATTTGGTGGCTTTGTGAAAGGGAGAACAAAGCACCTCTCTCCACAGACCTAGGGTCAGTGAAGCCCCTGTGGTTTCATCTTCTACTACCTCCCTCCCAAAGGTGGCTATGCAGCCCTGGAAGTAGAATTTTGTTACTAGTCTGACGTTTTAATGAGATTTGGGCACAGTGAGACAAATGGTTTAAGACCCTGCTTCTGTCCACACAGTTTTGAAAAATATTTGCCATTAAAAAAAATAAATGTGCTTACCACCCAGCTTTTAAATAAATGATGTGGAGATATTGGGCCCTTCTTTTTGAACACTGTAGTTCTAAAATTTTTTAAAAGTCTATAATGATATAATATGACATGTACTGTAAAGCATAGCATCAAAATTATAAAGTCCTCCCAAATGAGTATAATTTTGATGATGATTGTTATTAAACCATGTATTTATTAAAAGAAAGAGAATTTCAAGTCAGTTGCAGAAATCAAAAAAATTAAAATGATTTGTTACATTAAAAAAGGGAAGCTAAAGTTACCATGTATGGGTTCCCTGACACTTATAACTCTTGTAAGCAAAAATAGTTTCTGTTTACTTTTTGTAAAACAAGACAAAGAAAACCTAATTCCCTATCTACTCCCAATGTCATCCTATGAAATTCCTTAAAATAATATATGTAACTATAAGGGAATATGGTGTGTGATGATAGAAGCATCACAGTTGCTCATAACTTCATTATTGATCCAACAAATATTTATGTAAGGCCCCAGCTAAGGTGCCTGACCACGAGACAACTTGAGAAGATTTCTATCTTTCTCTCCATCGAGGTGTAAAAATAAAGCGTTTGTCCACTATTGATTAAGACAGTCTTCAAAAGCTGTGGTCCTCTGATAAGTTAAAAAGATACTGTTTCAAAATTCTCAGAGCAGATTTGATGGAATTCTAGATAAAGTAGTCTAGATAAAGTAGCTAGCAGACACCTCAGTTTGGGTCCTTTGTTCCCTGTCTACAGTGGCTGTTCAGGTAAAGGACAATTTTAGGAAGCCCTTCCCTTCCTCTGTAAGGTAATATTGTTTCATCATCTTGGTGGTTCTTGAATATAATATGTATTAATGTTTAATTCACATTTTCAAAATTATCCTTAGAATATTAAGTTTATGTATTAGGGATTTGGATTTTGTTCTAGTATGGAATATTAAATTTATTATTTTCTCTTAGTTTGGCTTGCTTTGGTAAGATTTTTTAGCAAGTTTAACATGATGTACAAATTAAATGAAAATATACTCCAAGATTAACTGGAAAAATTATAGGAGCCGTATCCTAGCAATTTAGGTTCCATACTACGTTGGACATAATCACACGCCCCTATTATTTGTCATTATTGTGTCAGAGGCTGTCTCTGCAGAGCAACTGAATTTAACTAGAACCAAACTCTCAGGTTTTCTCTTAAATTTTAGTGTTCACTTTTTTGCAGATGATATTTTTTAAATGGATAGTTTTAGTTTATTTTTTTTGTCTCTTTGTACATAATATTAACACTGATGGAAGATTATAGGACATGTTTTTTAAAACATAATTGGGCCACATGCAGTGGCGAGTACCTATAGTCCCAGCTACTCAGGAGGCTGAAGCAGGAGGATCACTTGAATCCAGGAGTTCAAGTCCAGCCTGGGGCAACATAACGGGATCCTGTCTCTAGCAAAGAACAAAACCAAAAACACCCACAGTTGGTGTGATGCACAGCTTTTTGGTATCTGTGTAAATTCACAGTGGTTCTTCTAACTGCCCCCGTCCACCCCAGTGGTGGGCTCTCAGGAGCCATTGTCCTGAATGACCCCACACTCCTGCTTTCAAATAATTGGACCTGAGGTAGGTAGGCACTTAATTGAAAGTTGGCCACTGTTCCTCTCCTAGAAATTTGGATTTGGGATTGAGAGAAGGAAAGTGAGTCTTTCTGTGGGTCTAGTAAATCTAGAGCCATGAACAGCCATCTCCAGAATACTGAGGGGACTTGGGAGCAGAGGAAAGCCATTCTATCAAGAAGGAAAATCAGAAAGCCAGTCCACCAAAAAAGAAAAAGGCTGATGGGAAATGATATGAGATGTGAAAGACTGGCCTTATTTCTTGGTTTCCAACATTTTGATTTCTTGACCAACAACGTTTTGATTTCTTGACTGTTTTTCTTGAATCCTAGCTCAATTTCCTGCCCTAAAGACTTATAATAAATCCCTTGCTTTTGCTAGTGCCCTTGAATTGGTTTCTCTTCTTTGAAGATGAAAGAATCTTAACATAGAAACTTTTATCTGGAAATGAGTTTGCAAGTTTACAGTCCGTCAAAGAAAGTGGTTAGGTCAAAGCAGATGGGGTGAGAAGTGGATAGTCCCTCAACCAAAGAGTAAGTGTGTTAGCGTGTGCACCATTCTTGCAGACTTTCAAGGAAGTGCAACAAGAGCAAGAAAGAGAGAGACTTCAGGCCAAGGTTGCCTCCTTGAAAGAAGACAGAGGAAAATAGAGTAAGAATACAGTTACGTACCAGAAGCATTTCTGATCACATCCAGTCTTCTAAGATTGCTCAAAGTAAGGCTAAAATGCACCTAAAGGATGCTAATTATGTATCTTATTTAGTAGCAATCAGATTCTTTGTTGTAATCATTTTTAAAACTAAAATTGGAATGTTTATTAAGAAAATATACAATCTTGGCAATTAGAATAGGAATATCTGATACAAACCAGAGGAGCTGAGGACTTCAAGTTCAAAACTTCAACTCCTAAAACCCTGTACTTGTGCCCTCCCTATTCCACTCATTCATCCCATCAGATAAACATGATGAAGCCTGCCCCCTTGTAAGGCAATTCAGCTCAAACCAAGTTGGTGACACAGGTGACATTTTGTGATATGTCAGAGGAAAAAAGTGCCATGATAAGCTAAAGAAAATGATAGAGAAAATATTTTCAGTGCAAATGACATAGGGCTTATATTCAAAATATATAAAGAGTTCCTACAAACCAATTTGCAAAAGGTGAATACCAAAATGCAAAAACAGGCAAAGAAAACAGTTTACATTAGAAGACATGCAAATAGTTGGTAAATATATATAAAAAAGAGTTTAACCTCAAGAGTAATCTAAGTAATGCAAATTAAAATAGGATACTATATTTAGCCTATCAAATAGACATCAATTTTTAAACATCCAATTTAATAGAAAAATAGGGAAAAGCAACATTTTCAGGTACTGCAGCTAGAAATGCAGATTGGTACAACTTCATGTAGAACATTTAATAATATACAGCAAAAATCTAAAAAAAGTACTACTTTTGGGAATTGTTCTAAAGAAATAGAGATGCACCCAAAGATGCACATACAAGAATATTCAGTGGGGAAAATTGAAAATACCCTGGATTTCCAACAGTAGAGTAATGGTTAAATAAATGTTGGCATAGATATATAATAGACTCCATAGAGCCATTAAAAATTGTTTTCCAAGAAAATTTAACAACTTTAAAAAATACCTATGCTGTAATATTTGTTGAAAATATCAAGATACAGTTTGTCATATAAGGCATGATCCTACTTTGATATATAAAATAGATATATACATACTTATATGTGTATGTGTATATGTGTGTGTAAATGTACATTCACACAAGAAAGCCTGAAGATATATGCATCAAATTGTCAATAGTTACTACTTCTGCTTGCTGGAATTACAGCAATTTTATTATCTTCCTTTTTTATTTTCCAAATTTTCTATAATAGGTACTATCTTTATCATGAGAATAAATTATATCTCAAAAGAAATTTATGCAAAAAATATACATATATTTTGTTGGAGCAATCACAAAAAGTACTTGTTATATTTAATGCTATATTCTGTATTTCAATTTATAATCGAGAGCAAATATATTCACAAGGAAATCCCCCTCCTTCCTGGAATATCACTCTATGTTTCCTTATTGGCCTTAACACAACCTGTATCCAACATGTGCAACTTCTCTAAGTTAATTGCATGAGACTCATAAAATTGGGGATTTTTAAATACATTTCAACAATGCCAGGAATCTGGTTGCTTAGTATTACAGTGCAAAACATTTCCAGAACTCTCACTTCTCGCTGAAAAAAAAAAAATATTTGAGGCAGACGAAATTCTGAAAATGCTGCTTTTGCTTAACTTTAATCCTGCTAAAGAGATTCTTCTGCCCCAGCCCCCTCTTTTAGACACTGTATTTCTCCACCCTCCATCTTCCTGTTGTGCAGAGCTGATCACTGGAGAAGTAGGCAAATGTGTATAGAGGTCATGGTTAACAGTAGGAAAGGAGACCAAGAGCCCCAAAGAGAATTCACTATGAGAGAGAAGAGTCTGGGCTAGTGACCCATGTCACACTATAGTTTGCCCTCATCTGGCTTCTGAATGGAGGACGATGCTTCATGACTTCTCCAAGTTAATACAAATAGGCTACCAGAGACCCCACATGTGAGAATTTGAGGCTTTATCAGAGATTGGGTGGGGAGATACATCTGGACCAATGGGGCCTCTCACGTTGATCACCTAAGTTAGGTGAACTCTGTTTAGAAGTTTCACAACCAAGTGATAATAGAAATCACTTTGCAATTACAGTGGACTCCCTACCCTACCTCACTCTGTGGCCATGGGCAAGTTGCATCGCCACCATGACTCTCACTTTTATCAACCATGAAAGGAAGGAGTTGAATTACATCAGATTCTTAATTTGGATTCTGACAATGAGCATCAGAAGGTCCATGAACAGGTGACATTATAGGTAAAATGATGTGTATTTTTCTAGGGAGAGGATCCGTAGCTTTCATCAAGTTCTCAATTCATGAACCCAAGAGAGATCATGTTCCACTGAATTATATAACCTGTAAATTCCATCCAACAGTAAAATACCATGATTCTCCCTTTGTGTAGATTTTGGATAGCACTTTTACTTGATTAGAGAACTTTATTTTATACCATATTTAGATTTACTTAGACTTCAAATGGATGAGGCCACACTCGAGTGTGAAATGAAAATTGTATTTCCTCTCTCATTTATAAGGGATTGTGCTAAAAAGGGGGTTTGAATATGCGTGCATTCATAAGAGCTACAAAATACAGAAAATTTATTAAAATAGTTAAATATCTGTTCTATTGCATGTCAGCAGAGGATATTTCACAATTGTTTCAAATTAGACACAATTCACTAGTTTTGTTGATCTAATTAATATATGTTAAGGATGATTATACATAGTGTTATCACTATCAGACCCTGATGCCAACCTGAGTATAATATTTTTAAAAAGTAGATTGGAAAGAAGTGGGGAAAAGACACAGAACTGTAATTCCAAGACCCCCAACCCCATTAATATGTAAATAATATAACCATAATGAATTCGGAATCTTCAGATTTTTTCATTCCCTGCTAGACATTAATAATGCAAAATATCTATTTGAATCAGTCTCTCTGACATTTACATATGCTTTCAAGAGACCACATTAGGAGACCACAACGGAAGAGGAGACCAGACCGGAAGAGGAGACGAGACTGGGCCGGGAAGAGGAGAAAAGACCAGACAAAACCGGACAAGGAAGAGGAGACCAGATCGGGGGAGGAAGGGAGTCCTAAGTTCTTAATATGCAATACCTCACTCAGACCTCATGAACCATCCTGTAAGATAGGTATTGTTCTTTTCCTTGTTTACGGATGAGGAAACTAATGCTTAGAGAAGTTATATAATCTGCCCAAGGTAACACCTTAACTCATGAAACTGAGAATCAAAACCAGGCCTGACTCCAGAGTCTCTACCCTTAGCTAGTATGCAAGTCAGATACCTTCTTTCTGCCTGTAGAGTTGTTCCCACAGCTTCCAGCAAAGGTGTCCTCAGGCTGGCCCTGGGGCTGAGCCACAGCTGCTGTCCTGGTGATTTCCAATTCCATATTTTATTTTTACTGTGGTTGGGGGGAGGGGCACAGTCCTGGGCTGGAGGGCAGAAATTGGGCTTCTTGTGCTGTTCCGTCTCTGGACACAAGAGGGTGAACTCTCAGCAGGCATCTCTTGCACTAGGCCTCAACTTGCCCCGTCAGTAACATGGGCAGAATAATCCTACTTCTGGTGCCTGCCGAAATTACTTTTTTGAGATCGGATATGGAAGAAATCTGCATAAAGGATTAGCACTATGTATAGATCTAGCCCCCAACCAAAGTTCCAGACTTAATTCCCAAAGTTCCCAGCAAACTTGGAAAACCTCCAAAAGATCCTTACCTCCCTGCCTTTGTTCATGCCTTTCCACGTATGTGAAAGGCCCTGGAGATCAATCCCTGACCCTGCCAGAGAGAGGAGTGATGGTCTCAAGTCACCCACGGGGTGCCCAAGCTGGATAGATGTCTCTTCATCTTGGGATCTGCCCCTCTCTCCTGGAGTCACCAGGCAAGCAGCACCTGGGAGGGCTGGTACTCTGAGTACCCCTCAGTCCATGGAGGGCCCCAAAAAGAAAGGTCCCGTTCCCTGCAGAAGCCGCCGGGTGGTGGGTAAAATTGTCTCTCTCGGCAGCCTCGGGTAGGGAAGGGGGAGGGGAGAATGAAGCAATATGGCGCCTGCCGATAGGCTGGGGTCTGCGGGCCACAGGTGTCCCGGGGGAGCTGGGAGCCTGGGGCCCTGTCCGCAAAAGGCTCACCGCTCACTGGCGGCAGCCGTCTCTGGGCTGGCGTCAGCAGGTCTCTCCAACCGCCGGGAGCCCACCAGCAGTCCGAGATGCAAGGGAGGGGAAAGTTAGCCGCTCCACCTACCCGTGTGGCTGGTCTCCAAGCTTCTCGTGGGCTTTCTCCTTCCAGTTTTCCTCCGCAACCTCCTCCCGTGGAGTGTCCTGTAGTTTCAGGCACCCCTCCAGATGAATACTCATCTGATCTGTGTTTGTCTGCCTGTTTATTTTTACTTTCTTCTAAAATCCGTCTTACTTGCAGAGACTCTCTGGCTGGCGGTTTTTCTCGTCCACTATCTTGTTTGAGACTCTCCTTTTTTTTCTGAGAGTGTTTTTCTTAAATAAATGTCTGTCACATTAATGATTAAAATCAATTAAGTTCAATTGTACAATTCAAAATAGCTAGAAGAGAATAATTCAAATGTTCCTAGCATAAAGATAAATATTTAAGGTGATAGATGTCCCAATTACCCTTTGATCTTTACCTATTATATGAATGTATCAAATTATCGCATGTACCCTGGAAATATATACATCTAATATATATCAATTAAAAATCAATTAAGTTCATGTCGGACACTGACTGTCTCATTTTAATTAGGTGATTTATTGCCCTCTAGTGGCATGATATGCTAAAGAGCGAAGTAAATTGAAGACAGGATAAATTTGACTTGATCCGTTCACCTATTTATTGAACAGCTACTCTGTGCCAGGCACAGTCCCAGGCTCTGCAGTTACAGCAGCAGAGAAGATAAGCCCGTATCTTGACTTCAAGGAGCATACATTCTAATGAAGGTGAGAGGAGACAGAAAATTAAAGTTTAAATAAGAAAAATCTTAGTGATACATGTTCTGTAGAGAGTTAAAATAGACTTATGTGCTAGAGAGTGATTGGGTGGATACTTTAGATTGGGCTGTCTAGAATGTCTTCCCTATGAAGATGATATTTACCCTTAGATCTGTATGCTAAGAGAGCGAGCCCCAGGAAGATCAGGAGGAAGAAATTTGAGGCCAAGGAAACAGCTAGAGCAAGAATTTTCAGACATAAATGAGCTTGGGGTATTCAAGGAATAGAAAGATGCTCAGGGTGACTAGAGCTTGCTGTGTGGGAGAATGGCATGAGATGAGGTTGGAAAGGGTAGGTAAAAGCCAGATCACACAGGGCTTTGGAGAAACCAAAGAGAAGTAAGTTGAGGGATAGCAAGCAGGGCACTAACACAATTTGACTTGCATTCTTAAAAGCTCACTCTGGTTACTATGTGGAGAACAAAATGTAGGGTGCAAAGGAGGAAGCTGGGCAACCAGGTAGGAGGCTCCCATAGTAATCCTCCATCAGAAAAGATGGTGGCTTGGTCCAGTGTAGCGTTGGTGGAAATGGAGAGTGTTGACATATTTGGATATGTTTTAGGGTAGAATCAACAGGATTTGCTGAATGGCTTGGATGTAGGTGGTGAGGGAAAGAGAGGACTGGAGAATGACACCTCAATTTTTAATTCAGTGACAGAGTGGAAGGAAACAGTATATTCCAAGATGAAAAAGGTTGGCTGAAGAGTGGGTTTGGGAAGCAAGTTTGGTTATGGCCTTCATGGCTTGTAGACAAAATATAGGATAACTTTTTAAAGAATGTGTTATTTATTCAGTGATGATGGCCAATAAACATAAATGTTCACATTTCAAGAGGTACCGGAGAGCAACAGAGTTTATCAAAGGATATTAGGAAGAATAGCTCCCAGAGTACAACCCAAACTGCCAGGAAAGAGAGTTTAGCACCATGGGGCTGAGAGCCAGTGGCTTTGAAACCTTCTATGAGTTGCTTTTCTCCCAGTTTCTTTTCTGTGTTTTGGGGACTGACATTATTATGTACCATGAGAGAGTGTTGTGAGAGTCACAGGACATTAGAGGTGAAAGAACTTGGAAGAAAAACTAGTCCAGCTCTCGTCTTTTACAAACAAAGATGGTGAAACCCAGAGCCAAGAAAGTGGACAGGACACCAGCGTTTGTGGCACTCCTCCAACACACCAGCCACTCTACGAAGAGCATCGCACACCTTACTCTGCGAAGAGCATTGCACATCATTCCTTTGAACAATCTTATACATTATGTATAAATTCCCATTTTTCAGCTAAGAAAACAGAGGTTCTGGGAAACCAAAGGCACTGCAAAGGGCTGCTAGCCAAGATGGAATGGAACCTGTCACACTCCAGTGCTCTGGAATCCATGCAATGCCGTGCTGCAGAAGACTTCTGAAAATGTGAGGAGGAAAATTAAACTAGTTTGGGTAACTCTTTTTACAGTTTAACTTTCCATCATTGCACTTATACATGTTGGGCAAGCCAGATTGCAATGCTTCTATAAAGTAGCCATCAAATTGTCCTGGCTTGGCCAAAACTAGATTTGGGTACAACGATGATGCTATAGCTGCCATTTACTAAGTGCTTTCTATATCCCAGGGTTTCAAACACATTCTTTTGCTTAATCCAAACAACAAATTTGCAACCTGTTATCTCCATTTTCTATATGAAACTAAGATATATTAACAGAAAGATTAAGTAGTTTGCCCGAGGTCGTATCACTAATCTGTTCAGGAAAAAAGTTCAATTTGGACATAGGTCTATCATCTCTCCATGCCCATGTGCCCCTGTTAACAACTTCTCTTCTTTTGGGTCTCAGTGCAATGGTTCACTCAGGGATGTCCTCATTTTCAGCCCTGAGGACACAGGGAATGGGACCATAGCTGGGGCAACCTTTGGACCACCCCACATATAGTATAAAATCTTATCTTGTACTCTGGCCCTACTGGACAAAAGAGAAGCGGAAATAAAAACAAATGCGAGCCAGCAGAGGGTCTGTCTATGAAGCCAAAAGGCCTAAAGGCCCTTTCTCAGTTGGAGGAAAGGCCCTCCCCCTGGTAGATAGTGGAAATCCCTGCAAGCTTAGAGAGGAATCCCAGCGTAGTCCTGGAGAGCCAGTTATGCCCAATTCAGTTAGTAGAGCTTAAAGGCTGTGGAGCCAAGAACAGAAAGCAGGTGAGGGTTAGGCCTTTTCCAAATAGAAATCTCCATATATTGCAAGATAGATCCCTTGGCTAATCTAAGGGCCTGTTAATATGATTCAGAGGTGCTTAAGTAACTGACTCCTGTTGTAGTTCTGTAGTTTAGGAGTGAAACTAGTTAGTGTTAGCCTTGAGAGTCCAAGAACTGAGTTCATGCCTGAGTATGCCATACTATGCCATGCTCTGTAGTCACGTTGTCTATTGCATAACCCTGAGATTGCTGAGATACATCAGTCCCAGAAGGATATATGTTGCTGGCATATATTAAGACTAGTTAAGGTCAGAACTCTCCAATCTCATAAAATCGGAGAAGGACATTTCATCTCTTGTGATGCTCAGTTACAAGGATATTTTTAGCCCAGCTATGCACTGTTCTTTGTGAGGTTTTGGGGATCTGAAAACTCCTATCTCTGCCTGCCCTGGGCAGCTACATTGTTTATCCTGACTGCAACATTGTTTGATTAATACAATCGATGTCTGAATCATTGGTCTTTCCATCAAGCCAAGTTTGCTGTTGACATCTGTCCACATAATTCCCTTGCTGATTAGAGGTGGGGCTGGGGACCCCAGACCCATTATATTACTAGATTAAGGGACCAGGAGAATATCACAGTGTTGGATTGATCAGCTGAGTACTTGTGGTTTGAGATAGTGAAGAGCTTGAGATATGTAACAAGAAGACCCACTTTTAGCTCCTAGGTCTGCCCCACTAATTTAAAATAGAGGCTGGGTGCAGTGGCTCACGCCTGTAATCCTAGCACTCTGGGAGGCCGAGGCGGTCGGATTGCTCAAGGTCAGGAGTTCGAAACCAGCCTAAGCAAGAGCAAGACCCTGTCTATACTAATAATAGAAAGAAATCAATTGGCCAACTAAATATATATAGAAAAAAATTAGCCAGGCATGGTGGCGTATGCCTGTAGTCCCAGCTACTCGGGAGGCTGAGGCAGAAGGATCGCTAGAGCCCAGGAGTTTGAGGTTGCTGTGAGCCAGGCTGATGCCACAGCACTCTAGCCCAGGCAACACAGTGAGACTCTGTCTCAAAAAATAAAATAAAATAAAATAAAATAAAATAAAATAAAGGAAAGTTTTTTTCAAAGGAGTATGAAACTGGCCATGCCTTGGGTCATGTTTATTGCACTGGAGCCAATAGAGGGAGCTAAAGCAGCACAAATGAGACTTCTGGGCACAGTGAGTAATTGGAAGCAAATTCCCAAATACTTAAAAGAAGGGCTTGAAGTAAGCTTGTTTCAGAGAATTTGGGGGATACAGTGGAAAAGAGGCAAAAGATCAATAAAAACATTGGTAACAAAAATTCTGTTGGTAAGTGGTGATTACTCCAACATCTCAATATTTAATTAGAATGGATATCATGAATGAAAGAAAAACTTCCTGGCACACCTATCATCCAGGTGTCCGGGGTACACAAAATGTGCCCCCCTCTCTGATTTAATTGGCTATGCTGAGTAGGAATCTCTGGATTTATCAAATCTCTGGATTTATGAAGGCTGAGAGGTGTGATAAGTTTAAAATAGTACAGACTGTCAGGGAACAATAGGAAAGTAGGGCTTTTACTAAAGAAAGAGTGAATGCACAGGTATTAACAGACATTAACTTTTTGTACATTAGCTCAATCTGGCCATAAAAATTTTAAATAGGACCTACTAATTTTACTTTGGACTGAGTCCACAATTGTAGCAAAGAAAGAAAGTTCAGCGAGCTGGAGAAGAAAAGGATGTGGTGATTAAACTTGATATTGCCTTGATAATGCCTTATTTTCCACCTAAGATAGCGGACCAACAGGGACAGTTTGCTTTTACATGTTACAGAATGCAATCAATATACATTTACTGTGCTATCTTAGGGCTATATTAATTCTTCCATTTATAATAATAATTAAGTAAGAATAAATCTGACCATGATAGCTGCTATGGCCTGAATGTTGGTGCACCTCCAAAATTTATATGTTAGAACTTAACCCTAGGTGGGGCCTTTGGGAGGTGATCAGATCACGAGGGCTCCACTCTCATGCATAGGATTCGTGCCCTTATAAAAGGGCTTGAGGGAGTGAGTTTACTGCCATCCATCCCTTTCACCATGTGAAGATGCAGTAACAAGACAACCATGGGAGCAGACACTGGGTCCTCACCAGACACTGAATCTGCTGGCACCTTGATCTTGGGCCTTCCAGACCCCAGAACCATAAGCAATAAATTTCTAATGTTTATAAATTACTCAGTTTGAAGTGGTTTGTCCTAGAAGCCCTAACAGACTAAGATAATAACCATAATCTATTTTTAAAATAACTTTTTTTATTTTGACATAGTTGAAGACTAACCATATTTTTAAAATTGATGACAAGTAAGAACATATTTATCTGTAGAAATGACATCACCTTGTTTGCTCATGAATATACCTAAATGTAAAGGCTAGTAAAACTCTTAAGCATATCTTAAGCATATCCTGGGCTAGAGCTTCAGAGGATAGTCCATTGATATGAAACAAATTGGCTGAGAATATTTTGAATTTCACCCTGAGATAGGAGCAAATGGGCTGACAGAATTATTTGGATGTCTTAGTCCATCTCTGCTGTTGTAACAAAACTGGGTAATTTATAAAGGATAGGAATTTATTTCTTACAGTTTTGGAGGCTGGGAAGTCCAAGATAAGGTGCTAGCATTTGGCGTCTGGTGAGAGCCTTCTTGCTGAATCCTTACATGGTGAAAGGGCAAAAAGGGCCTAAGCTAGCTCCCTCCAGCCCTTTGATAAAGCACTAATCCATTCATGGGGATGGAGCCCTCATTACTTAATCAATGCTATGGTCTGAATGCTTCCCCTAGAATTCACATATTGGAAAATTAATCCCCAATGCAACGGTGTTGGGAGGTGGGGCCTTTTGGGAGGTGTTTAGGCCAAGAAGATGTCACCCTTATAAATGGATTAATGCCATTATAAAGGGCTCGTGGGAATGAGTTTGGTCCCTTTTTGGCCTTCTACCTTCTGTTACATGCAGATTCAGCAAGAGGGCCCTCATCAGATGCTAGTTCCTTGATCTTGGACTACCCAGCCTCCAGAACTGTGAGAAATAACTTTCTGTTCTTTATCAATTACTCAGTCTCAGGTATTCTGTTATAGCAGCACACAATAAACTAAGACACTTCCCAAAAGGCCTCACCTTTTAATATCAACATGATTAAATGTTTGGTGTTTGGAGATTAAATTTTAATATAAATATTGAAGGGGAAGCCTTTGAACAGTATTGGATATCAGAGGAGTCATCCCATACATGGGTGTACTTTGGGGATCTGTTTGGCAAATATGACATAGAAAACACTGCTCTTAAGTACTGAGAAAAAACAGCAGATGCCACTGGGTCCTTATGAACTTATTGATCCTAAAATTTTGGTAGTTTCCCCAATAGAAACTTATTGAGATTCAAGATTTTGGAAGAAACCAGGAGGAGTGTTACTCGTGGGGCTTTAGAACTTGATGCTTATCTCATGCAGCTCCCCATTGCTCCACTTTTGGAAGGCAATTTCTGTTTATGATCATGGGTAAAGATGCCATGTCCTATAAAAGAGCATCAAATAATTCTAAGACCAGAAATTCCAAAGCTGTCCGTGGTAATATTTGAAAGATTTTTAAATTTTAGAGGGGCAGCTCAAAAAAGGTTACTGATAAGATAGCAATGGTATATTAAAGAAGACATGAAAGGAAATGAATTGGTCATGGTCCGTAGGATGCATAACTGGTAGCTACAGACAAACCTGTCCTCACCATAACCTATGCTTCTGGCATTAGGGATTTGTGAAGATATGAGTATATACATTTGAAAGAGCATGGCCATGGCCAAGCTTAGTTTACTGAGCACAGTGCTCAATTAACTGAGGAGGTTTATGGAGGGCTATGACTGTCCACTCAGTCACCAGAAAGACTCTGGAGGAAGATAAGGGTAAGTCAGCTCAATGGGCTAAGGAGAAAATGTTTTGGCTGACTCTCCATATCCCAAGACAAGAAACTCTCATTTGTCTGGCAAGTATTAAAAATAGAGGCAACACTTATGGAAAAAGCTACAGGCTTTTTTATCTCAAATAAGGATTGCTCATGTTGACACCTACTTGTTATATATGGAAGAGAAAGGTGGTGGTGATAGGAACATCAAGGTAGATCTATTGGTGAGGATTTCAAAGGTGGTAACTGGGGTCTACCAGATGAGTGGATGCTGGGAGACCATGAGCTGTGAAACATTGAGTCCAACCATAAAACATGATACAATCTTTGACTCCATCTACAACTGCTTAGATGGAGTGTTGAACCTTTACCCATAGCATCAGGTAGTTTTAGGTTACATTGACTGATACTGATACTTCCAGTCTGGTTTAAACTTTGTCCACCCTGGATCTGAGGTGTCAGCATAGCCTATAATTAATGGACTGGAAATACAGACTTTCACTAATTCTTACCATCAATTGATATATTGGCAATAAGAAAACACATTCTATAGAATGAAGATGGCAGGAGCAGACCAAGAAATATAACACAAAGTAGTCTTTTCATGTTCATATCCCTCCCATGGTAGTAGTGTGATTGAAAATTAGAATGGGCAGTTGAAGCAATTGGTATACAAAGTTCTGACAGGGACATGATGGATTGGCTGGCTTTGCAGGCAAGAAGAGCATGTGATAAAACTGAACATGCTGGTTGCCAAAGCAGGTCATTGGTCGAACTTATTTTTAAGATATGGGATCAAGAACGAGGCAATGGGAAGCAATGGCATGATTCATACCTACCATTCTATGTGCTTTTCTTGGGCAGTTCATAACTAAGTCCTAATGATCTGGAAATGTTTTGTGGTACCCTTATGTTATGCCACTGTGTTCCGTTGGACTTATTCTGGCTACTGCTGATACTATGACTACTGATAATAAGAGTACTAACAGCAAACACTTAGAGCTTATTATATACTTGGCACCATTCTAAACACTTTACATGTCTCTTTTTGTTTAATGTGGGATTAATTGACTCTGGCAAGTAACTAATTTTCAGAATAAATGACTTCTTTCCCAGAAATGATGAAGCAAATACCTCTAAACAATTTTTGAAAGGGGAAGAGAGGGAAGGAATCAGTAAGGGAAGAATAAGTGTAGTATTAGTAAGACATTAGTCAAGATATCTGGGTTACACATTACAGAGACTTCAACTAAAGGCACCTTAGGTAAGACAGAAAGCGTACCCGCTCATGTAACTAGAAAGTGAAAAGGTATTGCTCAAAACGGCTCCAGTGAGGAAATGAACATATTGCCTTTTGACCCTGCTTCTCTCTGAATGAGAAAGCTTCATTTTCCTCTGCCGCATATCAGTTTTCTCCTTGGGGGTAGAACCATAGCTGCTGACAGTTCCTGGGCTCACATGTTCCCAACTTTGCCGTTCAGGGAAAAAGCGATTCAATTTCAAGAATCCCAGAGAAGGATTCTGATTGGCCCAGTTTGGGTCACGTGCCCATATCATGATCCAAACTCCATGACAAAGAGAACAGAGCACAGTGATTGGCAGCCCCCACAGAACCACCTACATGGTTGGATGTTGGAGATGGTGTGTGGGAGAAAAGAAAACAGTTCTTTCCAAAGGAGAAGGATGCCGTATTGGGCAGGCATAACATTTAATGGCCATTACAAAAGAACTGAAAAAAATTTACGACAGGTAAAGTTTGTCCCATGCACCTCTCCTCTGCTGCCTTTGCTTTTCACTCCCTTAGCAACCAGAGTCCTAATGCAACCCCCTGATTAATAACTCCGTAACTGAGGCCCAGAAAATACATGCTTTGCAGTTAAAATATCATTTATAAATGCAAAAATAAACCTGTGGAAAAGATTTAAAAAATGTATACTTAATTTTATAATGAAAGCATTTTTTAACAATTTGAGGCCAGATATGATAGAACACTTTGGCTTTCCTGACTAAGGCTCTTGTCTTTGTGGTTTTATCTTAGCTACCCTTGAAAGAGACATTCATACTTGTTTATCACACAGCTGCTACTCGGATGAATGAATGAAAGAAAGGATAAAGTGAAATCCCTGTTTTCACTGAACCACCAGATTATTATATATATATATATATTTGGCCCTTGCCTGTCTTAAAGAATATAATCTTAAGGTGCATCCTAAGTTGACCCGCTTGACCAATCTGCCACCATGAAACAAAGTGGCAACCAATAAAGGTTTTCAAATAGGCACATCCTTTATAGTTCTAAGAGTTTTCAGTTATGTTTGTTATGTGGGAGGTAGTTATGGATCTATGTGTTTGCACTGGGGTAGGACTACAGTTCAACATCATTTTTTCCTGTTTGTTTTGTGGTCATGCCTTGATAGTCTTCAAACTAAAGTCATGAAGACAGTTGAAGACACAGGACATGGTACTGTCTCCACGAGGAAGGTTTGTTGGCAACACAGTTTGGTCAGTTTTGAATTCAGGTCGTGTTTGACTAGCACAGAGTTCTTAACAGATTGTCTAGCATCATATTTCTACTAGTATTAAATTGTCTCCTGCTATACAGAGACCCTCACCTAGTCATCCAGTTACATTGATCCAATGATGAAAAAAACAAAATTTGACTGTATGAGTTCTTGATAAAATGATAAAAGTAATAAAGCGCCAGTCACCTCAGATTGTCTTCAAGCACAGTAATCCACGTAGAGTTGCCCCCCCATCCCCCGAGGAAGGATTGCATGCATAGATATTTGAGCAATACGTCGATTCATGAAGCGTTGTTTTTTTTGTTGTTAATAGTTGCCTATAACTGACACAATGGATATCATCGATCTCAGATGTGTTTATAATATTAAGAGCTCAATGTATCCAATATAAAGTCTAAAACTATTAAAAATGATAAAAAATGAATGTAAGCAATCATTCAAAATGCCTTAAACACATGATAAAATTCTATAAACAATTCATATCTCTGTTTAGTTTGTTTGCAAGTTTGTTTTCATTAATAAATCACATTCCTAAATCCATTAACGTCTCCTGCTTACACATTGGTTCTCAATCTTGGCTGCATACTAAAATCACCTGGGGAGCTTTAACAATCCTGAAGCTTAAGCCAAACCCAAGAAATTACATCAGGATCTCTGGGGGTGGGACCTCGACATCAATATTTTCACCTTTAGTTGGTTGTGGGGATGTTGATTGGGTCAACAGGTGTAAACTATTAACTAAGGGTGACAGATGTTCATTCAGAATAAAGGGACACCAGATGTTCACCAGGCATTCTTTTCCAAGAGCCATTATTTTCCATCTGAAACACATTTGCCTTCATCGGTTATTTCATGTCTCTTTCACCAAAGTCACCAAGAGGATTTAGTGCTCTTAAAACAGAGGGGCCCTCTATTTTGAGGGCTATTCTGAAAAGCTAAACGTGAGAGAAATGAATAGTGCCTTGTCCTCTACATAGAATTCCCATTTAGCTCATTGAACTGCAGAAAGGTTTTTAAATAACCAGGTGATGTCTTAGGCAGGTGCCTCGTATCTAATGCTGGTCTTCCCAAATGACCAGCTGGAACCATCTAGTTCTCCCATTTTTCTTTGAGCTCAGAGACTTTATTCCTAATATGTTAGTACAGGAAATTGCTAGCAGGTACCTTATTTCATGCAAGAGACAAGAAAAACAAACTTCTCAGTGCTTAGAATGTGTGTTCAGTGGGATTGGAAAAATTTCCTCCACACGAAGCTCTTCCATCTCCAGTGAACCAGGCCACCCGACAATAAGGACTGAAGATGACAGCCAATTCTCAGAATGCTTCTGTCTGAAATTGAAATGAGCAATATTTTCTAGTAAAATTAGTAAAAGGAACATATGACATAGCTTCTAAATATGAAATCATCCACATTTCTGTTCACTGTTTCATTTAGTTTTCTCAATCATATGGCAGAGTGTACTTCAAAACATCGTTTTCCTTGCCGTCCATATTCAGAACCAATTGCTTAAAACTGGATTTTAAATTTGGGCAATTAGAAACATTAAATCACCATGAACTGAACTGTACTGAATAGTAAAGAAAGGTGAGCATTTGGCTAATTAAGGTCCTCTTTAATTCAGTAGATACTTGTTGGCAACCTCAGATGTACAAGGTATGTATGTAGAATGAAATGCTCTCTCTCTCGGCTGCAGCATTTCCCTGCCATGCTCAGAGGGCTAATTTCAAACTGATGATGAATCTCTTAGTTTTATGGGGTTCGTTTTCTTGCATTATCCAATAATTCACTTCCCTGAAACCAGATTCTCCTGTAGACATCCCTTGAGGACTCCAAGGAATATCTGTTCTTTTAATATGCACAGAGATTACTCAAATTTCTATGCATGCAGTCCTTCCAGACTTTCCCTTATGGGACAATCCAAAGTTTTCCATCTCTCTGGCCTTCTTTGTTTAAAGAAGTTAATTTTGCCATGTTTCTTGGTTCTTATGTTCTATTCTCCATCTTGAAATATACGAAGACTCCCTGGCATTACAGCTATTTCAAAGAGGACGTATTTTTCAAATTTGTAAATTCGCCAAGGGAATATAATTTTTAAATACTTATTTTAAAAATGTGCTAGCTCTCTGAGAACCTGTCATAATTTTCTTAACACAGTCTTCACACAAAATATGTTAGAGCAAAATAAAATATTTCTTCAAATCCTTCATTTCAGAAAAGGGACTTTAATGCAATCCATAAACATTTATTGAGTATTTTGGAAGATCCTAAGTTTAAGATATAATTCCTTTGCAACCAGGGGTTTATAATTTTATCAGAGAACCAAAATATAAATATTTATGTATATGTGTATATATATATAAATAAAAGGATTGATATACCAACAAAAAGTAGTTTCCATAGGCTTTTCAGAGGAGGTGGTGGAGAGAGAGAGAAAGGAAGAGGGGGAGGGGGAAAGAAGAGAGGGAGAGAAAGAAGATTTGCATTGAGTTTAGGGTGAATGTTCTCATGCAGGGAAGAACTACAACAGAGCAGTACTGGTCTTCTTGAGGTCATCGGCTTTGCAGGGAAAAGGTCTTGATAATGATAATGTTAATAATAATAATAGCTAATATCTATCGAGTGCACCCCACCAATCCTGATATAAAGCGGTTGTTCACTCACTGTTCACATAAAGTGTTCACACAAAAAGACATCTATTAAGCTTTACCATGGTGCTGGGATACAGGAGGAGGAGTGGACAGAAGATAGCTACACAAACAAACAAAGGTATAATAGAGGTAGGCAGTGAGTGTGGCCGTGCATTTCCTCTCAACCACAACACGTTCTTGCATCTTTAGGCAAAGATAGAACTCGGTGGTGAGACTATTCCACTGGTACTCAGAGGCAGTAGTGAGAACTTACAATATGTGCTATGGCTTTCACCTCTGTGGTACTAACTTTGGTCAGAAGATGGCAGCAAAATTCAGCCAGCTCTGCAGAAGGCACACCTCAAAAGCAAGGCGAGAAGAAAATGAATAGCTGGTCACATCTTTTAAAGGTTAATGGGCAAGGGGGGGAAAGTGTGTCGGGGATTACACGTGGACATTTTTTTTCTGATCATTTATCAAAATACTTATTAAATATTCAAAGCATCACAAGTTCAGTGTGAGCCAGGTTACAATATTAAAATTATATTTATTCATTCATTTGTTAATTTACAAATGTAAACGTTCATTAATTTCCCGAATGTTTGAGTACCTGCTAGGTGCCGAGAGCTGATGATACTTGTCAGCAAAAACAGACACAGTTCCAACTCTCATTGAACACAGAGCCCAGTGTGGAAATGATATTAAAAAGATAAGCACAGAAATGAACTTATAATTATTCATAGTCTACAATTACCTGCAGTCATTCTATTCTATTTTTAATTTTTCTGTTACTTGAGTAACAGAAAATACTCAAGCACTTGTTTTTCTATTGCTTGAGTAATCACTCAAGTGCCTAGAACAGTGCCTGGCACAAAGTAGGTGCTTAGTAAAGGGTTGTTGACTGAATGAAGGAGTATAGTTACAAATAGGAGAGAGATATATATGTAGAACATGATTCTATGCAAGTGTCTAACTAAGGAACATGAGCTGGGTCTGAGAAAATGATGCTTGAGACAGGTGTGAAGCATAAGCAGGAGGGAACTAGGTGGTTGCGTGTGTGCGTATTGAGGTGGGGACACTCCCAGCACAGAGAAGACCACAAGTAAAGGCCCTGTGGTGGTGGCTGTGGGGTGGGCCAGGGAGTCAAGAGGAGGAGGCATGGGGAATGCAACTTGTTGCAGGAACTGAAAGACCAGCGTGGCCACAGCACAGGGAGTGAGGGGGTGATGCTGTGATGCACAACATAGACTTTACTGTAAAGAATGAAGCAGGGAGGAAGAGGGGGGGATTTGAGGAGAACAGGTAGGAAGCTACTGCAAGCCTAGATGAGAGAGGGTGGGAGCTTAGACAGGGGGGATGCTGATGGAGTGGAGGGAGGCTGTCAAAGTCACCAGATAGGAGGACTTGGCTATGTGTGGGCTACAGGGCATGAGGGAGAGAGGAGGTCCAAGGATGACCTATGGATCTTTGACTTGTACAATAAGGTGTGTGGTAGGTAGGAAATCCTGGAGAAAAATCAGTTTGAGGGCAGAGGGAAGACCCTAAGTTCTGTCTGGAGCATG
>CAUYRT010047473.1:0-107462 GCA_963574885.1 Lepilemur ruficaudatus
TGGCGTCAGCCTAGCTCACAGCAACCTCAAACTCCTGGGCTCAAGCGATCCTCCTGCCTCAGCCTCCCAAGTAGCTGGGACTACAGGCATGCGTCACCATGCCAGGCTAATTTTTTGTATATATATTTTTTTAGTTGGCCAATTAATTTCTTTCTATTTCTGGTAGAGACAGGGTCTTGCTCTTGCTCAGGCTGGTTTCGAACTCCTGACCTTGAGCAATCCACCCTCCTCGGCCTCCCAGAGTGCTAGGATTACAGGTGTGAGCCACCGCGCCCGGCCTCACTTTCATTTCTTTTGAGGAGTTGCTTTGACTTATTAGGATGAAGTTTGTGAAACATAAAATTCCTTCCCTGCTAAGGATAGAACCTATTTTTAAGGTAGCAATATATGATTATAGTAGCTCCGTATCCAGAGGGGCCATGTTCCAAGACCCCCAGCAGATACCTTAAACTGCAGATATCACAGAACCCTATATATACTATCTTCTTTCCTATACATACATACTTATGATAAAGTTTAAGTTATAAATTAGGCAGAAAAATAAATTAACAATAACTAAAAATAGAACAATTATAACAATGTACCGTAATAAAAGTTATGTATATGTGTGCTCACTCTCTCACTCAAAATATCTTTTTCAATTGTACTCACCCTTATTCTTGTGATGAAGAAGGGATGGAGTGGGACATTGTAAGATTTCATCACTTTACTCAATGCACAATTTAAAACTTATGAATTGTTTATTTCTGGGATTTTTCATTTAATTTTTTCAGACCGTGGTTGACCATGAGTAATGAAACAGGGAAAGTGAAACCATGGAGGAGGGTGGTGGTGGGGGGCTACTGTATGATTTAATAGTATTATTTTCTTACCAACTTTCATTTTGTCTGTGACAAAGTTCAGGAATACCACCAGCTAGATTCCTATCATGGAGTTTCACTTAAAAGTATCATGGCTGACGTATGAGACAAAATAAGTTTATTTTCTAAATTGTCATTACAGAACCTTTTTAATATAGAATATTCTAGGCCTCTTTGAAAGCTGTTCCAGAGTTGATGAATCTGAACATTTTAGTGGTACATACATTTATGAACCAATATCAATAGGTAAAGCTGAGCTAGTGGTTGTCAGAATGGGCAAGTACTAACTGCAGCTTAAAAGCTTCATGAATAATATGTATAATTGGCAGTCCATAGGCTTATAGGTTTTATTAATAAGTTACTACTATTTTGACTTAAAAATCAAATGATCTGTCTATGATCTTAGTGATATTTCAAAGATCAAAAGTAGCAGGATTCCATGCAACATAAGCAATGCAGCTGTTGCCCTGTCCTCATATCTAAAATCATAGACCTATATTATTTATTACTCTGAGAATTATTGATTATAATAGGTTTGCCCTCTGAGAATATGAGTTATAAAAAGTAAATTATGTGAGTGGTCTATTTCCTTCCACCTTGGGCTAAACCAGAAAGGCTTTGGTTGATGTGCTACATTCTACAGTCGATGGAGGTGTATTCAGCTTTTGTTCATGGAGGCTGTTATTTAAAGAGAAGTACATTTTTATCAATTTAAAGTAAATGCAAAGCCAATGAAAGCTACTCTGTTTCAATCTGTACATTGCCGTTAATGATCCTAATATCTGCTCACAAGTTATTATAACTTATATACTTATAATACTAAAATCACTGTGTTTATGGCAGAATCTAGAGGAGTCAACATGTGGCTAGAAAATGTTTGGGTTATGGTTTTATGGGCCTAGAAGAAAGGATGGCTGCACCAAGTCCAACAAAATGGGCAATAATTATCATATCTTCACTGTGTGAAAGTATGGCACTATCAGGAATCATAAGGTCTGTTGCCTTTATGGAACGTGCCATCGTAATTCACATTCATGTGATTATATAATCAAATAGGCTTAGGAGGGAGAGGAACTTCAGATGGAGCTCCCCTGGTACAGTGGGTAATAACAGTAAACTGGATTCTATACTATCTAATCAATGTCTGATGTATGAATAAACCTAGGAGACATCATGAATTGAGCTTCACAAGCTCCTCTGAATGGTGCAGATAATCATCTTGAACTTGATGGCAGATGTGCCTTCCCAAGTTCTCAGAGTTTACCATTGGCCTGCAGCCACTGCCAGTATGGAATCAGGATCATAGAGCCCAGGATGAAGGCCATGATAGGTGATTTGGAGAACTGAGTCACTCCACATAGCAAGGTGACAAACGAAGGTACTTAGGTTAGTGCCCAGCACATAGCAAGCACTCTTAAATACTGTTTAATAAAGGTAATTACAGAAATAGGCCGTAGAGTATGGAGAACACAGACAAGAGCCAAGTCAGTTTTTTCTTGCTGATTTGTTTGAGTCCTTTGTAGGTTCTGGATATTAGCCCTTTATTGGATGTATAGCTTGCAAATATTTTGTCCCAGTCTGTAGGTTGTCTGTTTGCTCTGTGGATTATTTCCTTAGCTGTGCAGAAGCTTTTTTAAATTTAATCAAGTCCCATTTATTTATTTTTATTGTTGCTGTAATTGCCATTGGTGTCTTAGTCATAAATTCTTTGCCTAGACCGATATCTAGAAGATTTTTTTCCTACATTTTATTCTTGAATTCTTATGATTTTATGCCTTACCTTTAAGTCTTTTATCCATCTTGAATTAATTTGTGTGAGTTGTGAGAGATGTGAATCTTGTTTCATTCTTCTGCGTGTGGCTATACAATTTTCCCAGCACCATTTATTGAATAGGGATGCTTTTCTCCAGTTTATATTGCTGTCTGTTTTGTCAAAGATCAATTGGCTGTATGTGGGTGGTTTTATATCTGGGTTCTCTGTTCTGTTTCATTGGTCTCTGTCTCTATTTTTGTGCCAATATCATGCTGTTTTGATTACTATGTAGTATAGTAGTATAGATGGAAGTCTGGTAATGTGATGCCTCTAGATTTATTCTTTTTGCTTAAGATTGCTTTGGCTATTCAGGCTCTTCTGGTTCTAAACAAAGTGTAGAATTATTTTTTTTCTAAATCTGTGAAATATGATGTTAGTATTTTGATGTGGATTACATTAAATCTGTAGATCATGTTGGGTAGTGTGGACATTTTTACAATGTTGATTTCTCCTGATCCATGAGTATGACATGTTTTTCCATTTGTTAGTATCATCTGTGATTTCTTTCCTCAGTGCTTTATAGTTTTCTTTGTAGACATCTTTCACCTCCTTGGTTAAGTATATTTCTAGGTATTTTACTTTCTTTGTGGCTATTGTGAAAGGTATTGAGTCTTTGATTTGACTCTCAGCTCGATTGTTATTGGTGTATAGAAATGTTACAAATGATTTTGTAACCTGAGACTTTGCTGAATTTATTTATCAAGAATCAGCTGCTCATCTGGTGCTTTTGAATGTATACCTTTGGCATGATGTTTGTAGTACATTTAAGGTTAAATTTATTTGCAGCATTATTGGTATAAAGCCAATGGAGAAACTAAATGTTATAGTTCAAAGGAATGGAAGACCACTGAAGAACACTGAGAGCTCCTTCAGGGCAGGAATAAACTGCCTTATTCATTTTTGTATGTATAATACCTAACATGGTGCCTTGTGTTCAATAAGTGCTTATTGACTAAATGAACAGAAATAGTAGTGAAAAGTTGTGATTTGTATTGGGCCTTAAAAAGTAGTTGAATTTGATTTGGCAGAGGGAAATGAGACAGCTTGTCAAAGTAGTAGGACTTTATGAATAAAGGCACAGATGCTGGAATGAGCTTATTTGATTTTGTGAGACACTGGAGAGGTCAGTCTGATTAGAGGCCTATGGTGGATATCGTGGTGGTAATGGTTGATAAGAAGTTTTTAAAGACTAATTCCTAGGAATTGTGTGTTCTGTCTTCATTGAAGCCCTGTCCTGATTATCTATCTTGTTGGGTAAACTCACTTTTGGAGGACAAGGTACTAACTGAGACCAGGCTTGTGGATTTCATCTGCATAAAAACCAGTTGGTATTGATTGAACATGTAACACAGTAAGACTCAGTGCAAGTTTCTTTGGGTGAATAGAAAGGAGAATGAGACACTTTTCTACTGAGACATTCTGTTTCACAGACTGACCTCATACTCCTGATCAACAGTCTCATATGCTTTGGTCTCAAAAGGGCACTAGCAAGAAGCAAGTACAGTAGCTCAGCACACCCATCTCCCTACAGCTTAGAGCTCACCATACTGAGTGGGATCACTTTCTCAATTGAATTGCTTATCAAAACCTTATTGGGGCTGGGCATGGTGTCTCATGCCTGTAATCCCAGTGCTTTGGGAGGCCAAAGCAGGAGGATCCTTTGAGGTCAGGAGTTCAAACCTTGACAACGTGGTGAGACCCAGTCTGTACAACAAAATAAGAAAAATTATCCAGGAGTGGTGGTGTATTCCTGTAGTCCCAGCTACTTGGGAGGGCTGAGACAGGAGGATTGTTTGAGCCCAGAAGTTGAAGACTTCAGTGAGCTATGATAATGCCACTGCACTCCATCCAGCTTTGGTGACAGAGTGAGACCCTGTCTCAACACAACAAAACACAAAAAACCTTACTGATACTCACTGGATTGAATCAAATGTAAATCTCTGAAATGCTATTCTCGTGAAGAGAGAACTCTTCTCCTTTGAAGTTGGTATATCCCATTGTCTTTGAGAGGCAACCTGCTAAAAGGACCTCATAATTTAGTAGGGACATTTTCTGAAATTAATCATTTAAAAATTCTTCCCTTTGCTGCTTCATTTTTTCACCTGAAATTGGATAATCATTACATTGTATTATTTTTTCACTTACAGTTTGGTTTGTTCTGAGGCCAAATTTGATCATAATAGTACAATTACTAGAAGTAATTCTAATTAGCCTTAGAAGCTGTAACTTCAGTAGTAATGCCAAGAATTCATGTTTTTCTTTTAAAGCGTGTTTTAAGTACTTTGTATTGAGTAAATACTGGATTTTTGTCTGATTTTTAGAAGAAATAAAAGAAGGGAAAATTAGAAGTATAATCACAGACAAACAACGGGGTTGGAGAGAAATTTTTAAAAAATAAATGTGTACTTAGATTAAAGAATAATTATTTAGTTTTACATTTTACTGGCTAGATATCAAACTACAAACATTTTCTGATTCTGAATTCTGTAGTTATTTTGCCTAGAACACTACACAGCTATTCATCTCATTCATTATTACATTCAGCAGTTGTTATACCCAGCTCTTCTTAAGCTGGAGAGTCTGAGAGTGAGCATTAGAGCTGGAATGAGGACCTGTGACTCTGGGGTTTGGAATTGTCATTTATCCTATTGCAGAATGCAAGCCCTCGGAAATTTTGTGAAGTACACTCCAAAGACATGGTTTTGTTCTCAACTGTGATGACACTATAATTGATCAAATATATTCTTTCAAAGACTCATAAATTCTTATTCGAGTTTGAGGAGATGTCATGTTCATTTGTCAACATGTCACTCCAGGGACACAGGTGCAACAAATTTATGGAGGAAGCACCTCGTGTTTCTCCTGAGCCACATAAATATGAGGCAGAATTGATTGGAAACGTGTGGCTTTAGATTACTGCTCAGATGGAGAGCAATTAAGATCTCTCAGTAGAAGGCATTGCGCTAGGATTCCCAGGTTTTCTTGTAGCCTACGCAGGGATCAGGTCTGAGGGGACACCAGAGAAATTTTTGGAGACCCGCAGATGTCTTCTCTGAAAAGAATACTAAGGCATTTCTTCTCTGGCAGAGAGAATATTGTACATTTTTAGTCAAGTGCATGATTAACTTTGACATTTGGAAATGGAACTTCACGTAAAAATAAGCATGGTACTTCTGCATGTTTAATTAAGATGTTTAGTTCCTGTCAAGGCTGATAGTTTCTTTTTCCCCCCCTGTGAAGGGCAATATATTCTCAACTTCTGAAATTTCAGAAACCTGTACTTAACCTTTAATCGTCACTCCATTTACATGGAAATCTGATTAACAACTTTTAAAGTTCATGAGCTCCTGGTAAATGCAATTAAGACCTTTTTGGAGTTCGTTATTAAGAGCTGGCATTTCAAAAAGACTAGGGCCTGGCTACTGTTGCTGTCTTCTCTATAGCAGGATGTCTTAAGCAATTAGCAGAGAACATGAGGTACATGAATTGTGCTGTGTTGCTTCTGCGTTAACATGGTTGGTATTTAAGCAGCATGCTGTCTTTCTCTTTTCTATGACTTGCTTTATGGTATGAGCTTGTTACTGGGTGGTAGAATAGGGCCAGGATAATTTAAATTAGATGGAGGTGTGGCAGTTTTCATAAGCGCAAGAGTTAGGCACCTTTCCCCACCCCTGAAGTCATGTTTACAAATATCCATTCTCATGTTGTGTAGAGTCAGGTTAATCAACCTACTGCGCTGGATTTGTTATATCTCTCTACTGGGTGTGGTAGTCCTTTTTTGAGGGTTAAAATTAAAATGTGTGGTTGTTGGAGAGAGAAATGATGCAGGCATGCAACTATTTTATAAACTCTTAGGCATTTGAGTCATTGCCTTTGGGTCATGGGGACAGAAAGGGGGAGTTAAACTTGTTGGAGCAGACGCATGGAGTATGCTTTACAAACTGAGATGTGCTGTGATGTATGGAAAATGGGGGTGGGGGTAAATAGTTGAAGGCAGAAAGGATCTTACTGGATCAAGCATGTTTTTTGTTCACTTACTGATAGAATTGGGCTTATGGATGCATATAATGCGTTTCTTAGATGCGTTATGCATGCAAGATACTGTGCTTATTAGTATTTAGAGGGATGACAAGAGAAAAATAATGAACGAAGAATCAACAGACAAATCAATAAAATATATTGCATGTAACTGTACTATTAAAGAATACTTGAATCTTTACATATTTCTGTACTGTTTAAACTTTTTATGAGCCTATATTGCTTTTAAATAAAAAATTAGAATAAAACAGAATTATTTGACCAAAAAATTAAGTTAAGTAGGAAAACCAATCTAAAAGAATTAAATTTGTGGGGCGCAGTGGCTCACACCTGTAATCCTAGCACTCTGGGAGGCTGAGACGGGTGGATCGCTCAAGGTCAGGAGTTCGAAACCAGCCTGAGCAAGAGTGAGATTCCGTCTCTACTAAAAATAGAAAGAAATTAATTGGCTAACTAAAAACATATAGAAAAAATTAGCCGGGCATGGTGGCACATGCCTGTAGTCGCAGCTCTGTGGGAGGCTGAGGCAGAAGGATCGCTTGAGCCCAGAAGTTTGAGGTTGCTGTGAGCTAAGCTCACGGCACTCTAGCCCGGGCAACAGAGTGAGACTCTGTCTAAAAAAAAAAAAAAAAAAAAAAGAATTAAATTTGATGCCAGAGATATCAGTGAAATAATTCTCCATTTTTGGATCCTAGAATTTCTGTATTTACTATAAACTTACTTAAACCAGCAGCACAGTTCATGTGATTAACCTTTAAATTATAGACCAACCTCACATATAGTAGATAAATGGAATAGTTTAATCCCATGCTTTGAATTATCATATAACATTTTAGTAGAAATAGTGTATAATAATCATAATAATTACAGACCTGTTGTAGATCTGGAAATTATTTTTCGGGCAACAAAACTGATAACATAGGATTACTTTTTGTTTAACCAAGCTGTCGACAGTTATTTTTCATCAATTTAGTGTCTTGCTCAAGGAATTTATACATATGATCACCTTCAGATGGAAGAATTTTGCTTATGTTGTAGACAGAATCTTTCTTATAGATGCAAGAGTTGACAAATCAAAAAATGAGTGATATTAAGTTATTCCTTCAGTTATAAAGGATTTTAATAAGGTATTTCAGTTTGACATGAATTTGTGATAGTATAGGGTAGTATTAGACAAAGTGCTTTCTCCTCAAGTCATATTGGGAGGTTAAGAGATAAATACAGGAAAAGTTAAATATACAGCACTATATGATTAATTTCCAAGTCCATGTGATCTTTTGTGAGTCTTCTAGGAATTTAAAGGATGACTTTAGACAGATTAGTCAGAGAAGATTTTGTGCTTGGGGTAGGAGCTGAACTGGTCCTTGGAGGAAGGCAGGATTTAGGTATGTGAGAAGGTCTTTCTAGATAGGGATAATATGCATTTATTCAGGACAATGAGTACCTTACTGAATTTAATCAGATCCTGAAGAGCCATAGATGAACTCAGTTAGGATGTTCTTTGTGGACTCCTTAAAGAAAGGAACCACTTTATTTTTCTCTGTCTACCAGTACCTTGTATACTCAGCGCCCCCAACCCCATTATCTCCCTGTCTTCACTGCATTCCCCTTAAATCCCAATGGGAAGGTGCTTAACATAGTTCCTGGCACTCAGTAGGTACAAAATAAAAATAAATTTTAATCTGCATTTGTTATCCCTAAAGATTCCATTTTGGATGAACTATAAGCAAATGTTCTTTTTGTAAGTGTGTCAATATCACATATTAACAGATAACCAATATGAAAGAGTCTTTAGTAACTGAACTGCTAATTGAAAATGCTGAGTCTTAGCCACTTAATTGAATAAACTGCCTCCAGAGAGTAATTTGGATCTTTTCCAAGGTGCATTAACTCTTTGAGGTCATTAGGGTAGCACTTATCTCATTGGAGCAGAAATGTAATTCCTGTGATGTGAGTAAATTAATGTACCTCAGAAAGCCTGAAGTTTCACCATGCGTGTTGCAGCGATGCTCCGAGGACCTCATCTGTGAGTGTGAAACGTCAGTAAGTAGCTGCCCTTTAGAGCGTCTTACTTGCAATTTAGGTAACCTACTAGAGAGCACCTCCTTTGTTTAAGACGCTGTACTAGATGTTGACAGAGATACAAAGAAAAGGCATGGCCGGACCTGAGAGGCAGCAGAGAAGGCAGATAACTATAAGATGAAATCCTTGAGGGATGCCGGCTGCTATGTGTGCTTTAATTAGAGTGAGATACCGTGGTTGACAGTGAGATAGATGGTAATCTCCCGGAAGGCAGGAATCATGGCTTGTTTGCACAGCATGCTCATTCATGTTTGTTCTCTCAGTACATACATGTATATATATAAATATGAACAAATACATATATATGGTAAATATGAGCCAGATCAATCAGAAGTGTTTATTACAATTTTCATATGTGCCATTTTTTGCCTTGTGAGGATATGAATTATTCATGTCTGGCATTGATCTAAAGTAACTATGGTAAGGATGTGAAAAAAGGTAAAAAGCCAGCATCTTTTGGAGAAATGCTCACTGGTTACCTAATAGCCTCAATTTGGGTGTGAGCCTACTCGTGGTATGTGGACCTCAGCTCAAAAAGAGGGTAAGAATGATTTATTTTGCCTACCTGCCTGTTACACATTTATATGTAATAGGAAGATAGAGGCCGCTAGTTATCGTAAGACCGAGGAGAAGCGACATAAAAAGACCACTACAAGAAGGACTTTCAAAAGAAGAAGGTAGAGATAACACCCCCAGGAGAAGATAAAACTTCAAAGTTACAGCATCTACCTCTGTTTCCTTATGTACAAAGTTGGCATCTTCTCCATGCAAGTGGGTTCTGATCAGTAACATCTGAGTGGAAGAAAATAGTTTATAAAAATCAATTAAGGTCTATTTAGATTCACTTTCTTCATCTTATTCCCCATGCTTGGTAAGTGGAAGAGGTAGGTACTGATAGAAAAAAAAAAAGATAAATTCAGACATGACAAAAACCTTTGGGAGTTATTTAGGAAACAGAAAATAATTTAATCCACCGGTAATAATGTAAAAAAACTAATAGGAGCTAACACTACAGAGGTTGATCCAGGGCTGTGTTGTGAAAGGTGCTGAATAATAGTGAGGAGATAAAGTTTAGTTTGGAGGGAAGGAGAAAGCCATTGAAAGATTTGATCAGAGGAATGATAACATTGAGCTTAATTTGGTAGCAGATTGCAGGATAGAATGTCATGAGTGTGAGGCAGGATGACCTCTTAGGAGACTCTTAATAATCTATGTGAAATATAATATGGATCTGATTTAGAAAGATGGAGCGTGGGAATTAAATCAAGATATTTACAAGAGGGAATGCACATGAAAAGTGTAGTATAAAATTTATAGGATTTGGCAGGTGATTTGGAGAACAAGACTGAAAAGGGTCACAGTTAACCACAAATTTGATCCCGGGTGATCAGAAAAATGATAATGGCATTGATACAAAGAGAGAGGAACTAGAGAGCCCTTCTTTTTTCCTCCTCCTTTCCTCCCTTTGAAGAGGGGTAGTAAAGACTTTGCTTGGTCAGGCTGGGTTTGTTGGACCCATGTTTCAGCACTTCCTAAAAATCTGCTGTACCATTTTCATGTGCTTATTGTGCTAAGGATATGAAAGCCCAGATGCTCTTGTAGGCAATGGCAGTATGTCACTGGCATTCTGGAGAAAGTATGATGTAAGAGGGAGACTTGGGAATCATATGAAATGTAGAAATAATGAAAAATGGAAGAGAGCAAGAGCAAGAGTAAGAATATGGAGTATTCAGGTAGTTAGGATGAAAAATGGGATGGTCACACTCATTGAAGTGAAAGAAAATATTCCAAAAGTTTAGAGAATTAGTATTAACAGAAGTCTGGATTTGGTGATCGAGGTCTTTAATTCTATGACTTAGTTTCTGTTATTAACCTTATTTCACAGATGAGGGAAATAAGGCTTCTAAAGATTAAGTAAGTTGGCTTCTAAAGATTAAGTAAGGTCAGATAGTTAATAAGTAGTAGTGCCAATTTCAAGTACAGACTTTCTGCATTTCTATATCACCCACCCATTTTGTAGTTCTAAGGCAGGGCACGTGAATCTCTATTTTATAATAAATTAGTTATCCAAGTGATTCCTATGTATAGACCAGTCTTCCCAGAATTTTAACACAAACTGAGAAGGAAGAGGTATATATTTGTTGGGAAGAGATAAAACACTGTGGTCAGAGAATTCTGAATTGGGCACCTTAGACATGGAATATTTCCTAAGGGCAATGAATGCTAAAGAGTAATAGAGTGGAGGTCACTGGAATTGAGGAGACTGAGAAAGATTGTGTGATGATCCAAGGAGTCATTAATATGTTACGCTGAAACGTCAGAGTCTTAATACAGTGTAAAATTACATTAACTAATCACAGAATTAAATACTAGTAGCTGAAGTTTTTGTAATGGTGCAAGAAAAGCCTACAGCATAGTAGTCAACATTGATGAGAAAAGGGGAGAAAGTGATATAAACAGGTAGAATGTTTGAATGAGATGGGCAGAGAATATATTGAAGCTGAAGTTAGGAATGTGCCTCTGGATGTTGAGACCACTTTTGTGTCTTCCCCTAGCATGGTCTCTTTTCTTTTCTAAGAGTGAAAATAGGAATAACAAACCATCAAAATACTATGGAATCCAAAATACTTGGAGGAAAACTGACAAAAATGAAAGGAGAAGTGGAAAATTCAATAATTATGGTTGAGGATTTCAATACTCTTTTAATAATTCATAGAACAACTAGATAGAAAGCACAGAAGACTTGAGCAATACTATGAACCACCTTCACCTAAACTGACATATATGGTATACTCTAACCAAAACCATCAGAGTACAGATTATCTCAAGTTCACACTGAATATTCTCCATGCAAGACCATATGCTAGATCATCAAGTATTTCTCAATACATTTAAAAGGATTGAAATTACATGAACTATATTCTGTGACCATAAAAGAATTAAACAAACAACAACTAAAACCAGGAGGACATTTAGAACTCCCCAGATATTTGGAAATAAAATAAACTTTTAAATGAAAAATGTGTGAAAGAAGAAAATCTTAAAATCAACAATCTTATATTTCCACCCCAAAAGCTAGAAAAAGGAGAAAAACTCAAACCCAAAGCAAGCAGAAGTTGAGAAATAATGGTTAAAATGAAAATACATAAAATAAATATCAGAACAATAGAAAAAATTGATGAAGCCGAAAGTTAGTACTTTGTAAACGTAAAAAATTGATAAATCATTAGCTAGACTGACCAACGAAAATTGAAAGAAATGACCAAAAAATACTAAAATCAGAAATGAAGTAAGAGACATCACTACAGACTCCACAGAAATTAAAAGGATTATAAGGGAATATGATGAACAGTGTTATGCCTATCACTTAGACAACTTAGATGAATTGGCAGATTTCTAGAAAGATGCAAAGTACCAAAACTGACTCAAGAAAAATTAGAAAATCTGAATTGCCCTATAACAAATTAGTAATTAAAATTTTTCCACACATACGTAAGTCGGACAAATGTTCTATCAAACATTTAGAGGTGAAATAATACCAATATTTTGCAAACTCTTTCAGAAAATAGAGATGAGGAAACACTTGCCAATGCATCCTATTAGGCAAATATTGCCCTAATAACAAAGCCAAAAACATTACAGGAAACTATGGAGCAATGTCCCTCACAAACATAGAAGTAGCAATCTTGAACAAAATATTAGCAAATTGGATCTGTCAACATATAAATTGCATTATATATTATGATTAATTGAGATTTATTAAAAATCAATTAATATATACTGTTATTTTTTGTTTATGTTTTATATGTTTTTAATAGTCTTTTTTTTTTTTTTTTTTTGAGACAGAGTCTCACTCCATTGTGCTGAGTAGAATGCTGTGGCATCAACCTAGCTCACAGCAACCTCAAACTCCTGGGCTCAAATGATCCTCCTGCCTCAGCCTCCCTGGTAGCTGGGGCTACAGGCGCACACCACGACACCTGGCTAATTTTTATATTTTTAATAGAGACAGTGTCTCGTTGCTCAGGCTGGTCTCGAACTCATGAGCTCAAGCAATCCTCCCACCTTGGCCACCCAGAGTGTTTGGCTTACAGGTGTGAGCCACCGCACCCAGCTGGTAATACTGTATTAATGAAATACTGTATTAATGAAATAAAGGACCAAACCCACATAATCATCTCAATAGATATAGAAAAGCACTTGAATCCTATTTTTTTTTTTTAAAAAGGAACTTTCTCAACATGATCAAAAGCATCTGTGAAAAACCTGCAACTAGCATAGTGAAGAAAATTTTGAGGTGATGAAAGTATTCTGATACAATTGTGGTGATGGTTACACACTCTGTACATTGATTAATACCAAAAATTGTTGAACTGGATACTATCATGGGTGAATTTTATGATACAAAAATTGTACCTCATTAAAGCTATTTTAAAGCTATTATGGGATATAGATTACAGATATTTGAGGATGTATGACTTTCAGAGTGCTGATAATTTTTTTATGAGCTTATAGACATACACTTGGCAGTCCTAATACAAGTTAATTTATAAATCACAGAAATCTCATCAACATTATACCTTTTCACATTATGTATTTCAGAATAGACATGAATATGAATATTCGTACGCTTCACAGGGGAATGTGTGCCAAACTAAACTTATTCTGCTAAACCTCTTCTTTGTATATTCCTGGTTATTGTTCATGGAACCATAATTTTTTTAGTACCTCAAAAATGCAGTCTTTTAGCCATTGTTTTTATTTCTTCTCTTCTTTTTTTTGCATAATCGTTATTATGTTCTTCCCTCTACATTGACTCTCAAGTTTGTCCCTAACTCTCTCATTTGTCCCTAATAATCTCATTACCCCTACTTTAGTTTAAAACCTCTTTATTATTTTTTTTTTCTTAAACTATCTTGGTTGGTTTTCCCTTCTCCTCCTTCCCCCTTCATAATATTTTCTTAATCATTTATTTTTGCCCCCAATCCATTGCCTCCCAGCTTATTATTTTATATGCTGCCAGATTAATTTACATAGTGTGTAATTATCACCATTTCATTCACCTATTTAAGGTGTTTTGTCTCCACATTTTGCATTTGACTTCAATTCATGAGCTTGATGTTAAAGGTCCTTCAGAGTTTGTCAGTGTACCACCTTTCCAGGCTTGACTCTCATTCTTCAGTTTTATATCACTCGAAATATTTGTTTGCTGAAGATGCCCTGAATTTCCCCAGTATTATTTCTTTGCTTGTTCTGTTCTGTCAGCCATTTTTTTTTGTTTGTTTTGTTTTGCTTTTGGTTTTCACACATTCTGGGAGTCTGTTTGTATCCTTCTATAGTACCATGATCTTGAAGCCTTTTTTCATTGTCCTAAGGAGCAATTGTGCCTTCCTCTGAATGCTTCTGGCCATTTCTTTATCCTATACTTTACCACTTACTCCTTTGCATTGTAATGATGCATGTGTGACTCTGTTAGCAGGTAAGCACATTGAAGGAAAGATTTATTTTTTCAGTCCTGTTTTTTATCCAGCACAATACCTTGCATATTTTAAGTGTTAAACCAATATGTATTTAAAGTGAATGATAATATTCTTTTAGAATCTGATAAAATGGAGTTTTCTTTGCTAAGAGCTGTTTTGGTGGGATAAAGGAAAAAAAAAGGCAAACTGTGAGCTCTCTGATCTCAGCTTTTCTGGTAGGTACTTGATAAAAGACCAAAAAATACATAAATACATGCATACTCTTGGTTTGTCTTGGTTTGTTTTACTCTGAGCACCGAAGTAATGAACTATCAACAAGACTATACTAATAGTGGTTTTAATTATACAATTGCCATTGACAATGAGCATAATTAAGCAGACAGCCATTCCATTTTGAAAATGACTGTTTATTTTTCTTTTGGTTTCCTTACTGCAGAATGTTTTAGTCCTTATACAATGGGGAAATTGGATTGCTGTATTGAAAAAAAATAACTTTTTCTGTTATTAACATTCCATTCACTAGTAACCCTTTGGGGAGAACGTCTTTTTAGTAATTTTAAATGGAGGTCTTATTTTTAAAATATTGCTCTATCGTTTCAGTCTCTTTGTTGTAATAGTTTCAAGAATCAAGGTGATAATTTGAGGGGTAGATTACAGGGGTAGATTACAGGGGTAGATTATGAGATTACAATGATTTTGCCTCTCACACTTCTCTGGATTTCTTTGTAGACAGTCTCTGTATGCTAAGACTGTACTTCCTAATTGGGCTCTCTCCCCTTGCTCATGAAAATTGGGAGATGCCCTCTGGGGGAAAACCAGAGGAACCTACTGTGTTTCCTTTTTTCTTCTGGAGACCATAGCTGCCAGTTTCTACCTAATTTGGTTCCTCTCCGGGGCCTTCACATTCTTATTTTTTTATATTTTTTTCAACTTTTACAATTATTCACATGAGGGCTTGTCCAGTGAAAACTGCTTTGCTGTACCTGGAACACAAACTCTTGGTCATCTGCATTTTTAAAAGAGCAAATTATTGAAAATTATAGTTTTTAATATAGGCACATTCAAAATATTGCCTAATGGAGGTCTTAGTTCATGTTGGGAGCTCATGGTGATTTTTTTCACCTTATTATTGCTCCTGTCATAAGAAGCAGTTCAGTTCTCAGATTAATCAAGGAGGACCAATACAGCTTTGATGTAAATCACCGAATATGTGAAGTTAGTAGTCAAGAGAATTGGATTCGTAGTTTTCTCTTAATAGATTGACATCTATGCAAACCACTACTCCTGTTTTTATGAGATACCAGTATTTTGCAAAAACAGTATTTGTGATATAAATGTCAGTAGATGCATATTAGTATATATTCATCTATCTGTAAGTATCTTAGTGAAGGAACAAAGAACCATTTAAGCTATCACAAAGAAAAAATAAAGAAAATATACTAGAGGCTAGAGAGGTATTTTGTAGAACTAAAGAGTGGAAAATCAGAGAACTTGGCAGCAACTGGATTTGAGACTTGCAAAACTGTGGAAAATATTTAAAGGTTGCAGCCTTTAAATCTCTCTCCTGTGGGTCTCCTATTTCTCTCTGTAGTCATCTAGTAACTTTTTTTTTTTTTTTATGAGATGGGGGTCTCGCTGTATTGCTCAGGCTGGAGTTGTGTGATTACAGCTTACTGTAGCCTCGAACTCCTGGGCTCAAGCAGTCCTCCTGCCTCACTCTCCCGAGTTGCTAGGACTACAGGCATACACCACCATGCCTGGCTAATTTTTAAATTTTTTGTAGAGATGGGGCCTTGCCATATTGCTCAGGCTGGTCTCTAACTTCTGGCTTCATGTGATCTTCCTGCCTTGGCCTCCCAAAGCACTCAGATTATAGATGTGAGCCACTGTACCTGGCCTAGTTCTTTATTCGCTTTCTACAGATTGGCTTTCTTTGATTTTCCATCCACATTGTAAAATGTGGTTGCCCCAAAGAATTTATATCTCCTCATTTACATTGACCAATAGTGTCAATGTAAACACATTCCTGGGAAAGAGAATGTAATTAGTTACTTGGGGGTTGACTGTCTCCCTGATGGACATGGCTGAGAGGGTGGGGTCACGGGGTATTATATAAGCATGACTATTAGAGTCTATTATATAGTTGGGGAACAGTTATTAGATGAGGAAAGGGTTTTATAAGTTGGGAAGTTACCTAAAAGGATCTACAGCATTAACTAGGAGGATCTGGGTGTTTGAATAAGTAGTTACTCGGATAAATGGAGAAGCCAATGACAGGAGATGTGTTTATTCTAAGCCTGTAAATCTCATATTTATTTTTAGAAAATTGCATGTATAACCACAGGATGATATCTGTAATGTTTTAGGACTGTCACTCTGTTGATGGTATAAGGGGAGGACTGGAAGATTAAGAGGTGAGAGGGAGAAAATTAAATGAGGAAAACTGCATGAGTTGAACTGAGTTGGTGTCTGTCAAAATGGACAGAAAAGGGCAAACTAATACAGAGTTGAGGAGGCGTCATTAATGAACTTGGGGACTAACCCCTTTGTGGACACAGAGCAAAAGAGAATGTACCAACAGATGGTTCTGAAGTTTTGAATCTGAAGATAAGTGGAAATAAGACAAACAAACAGGAAGAAAACAGAAGGAATTTCTGGTTTATGGGAAGATGATTTAGGTTTCAGAGCCGTTGACATTATCAGTGAAATATGTGAATATGTCATACATACAGTCACAGATGTAGAGCTGGAGTTTGGGAGAGAAATCAGGAATCAACTACTTCATGGTAAAGGGAAGAATAGAGGTGAAGGCCACTTTTTGAAATTTGAGATCTAAAGATAAAAGGAAAATAAGACTGCAGAAAAAAACAAAGATGAAAGCAAGATTTTTGTTGAGAAGGTAGGCTTGTGTTTGTAGTGGATAGGAATAGACTCAGCAGTGCTGAGAGGTAATAATTAAGGAGACTTTACTGATGAAGGTGAAAAGAACAGTAAATTAAAATACCTGGGTTTTGAAGATGCTGGTTAGTTATGGCCTGATCAGTCAATATTTTATTGTACAAAGCCAGTCATTTAATTCTAGGACCATCAGTACCTCAGAAAAATTACTTTTATTAGTGTATCTCCATGCTTTGGTGGAAACATCTCTGTGTCATGTTGGTGTTAAACATGAAACATGAATGAGGCCGTGCATTTGTAGATGTGTAGCTACCACCTCAGACGTTTTACCTTTTCATTGTATTGGGAACAATATAATTCTTTTCTAGCTATTTTGAAATGTACAAAAAATTATTGTTAACTATAATTTTCCTACTGTACTGTTGAGTACTAGAATTTTTGTACCCATTATCCAATTTCTCTTATTCTCCCCACTTCCCTTCCCAGCCTCTGGTAACCATCATTTTACTCTCTCCTTCTGTGAGATCTACTATTGTAGCTCCCACATATGAGTGAGAACATGTGGTATTTGTCCTGCGCCTGGTTTATTTCGCTTAACATAATGACCTAAGGTTCTATCCATGTTGCTGCAAATGGCAAGATTGCATTCACTGCTATGGCTGAATACTACTCCATTGTGTATATGTACCACATTGTCTTTATCCATTCGTCTGTTGTTGCACACTTGGGTTGATTCCATATTTTGGCTATTTTATTAGACAGTGCTGCAACAAACATAGGAGTGCAGATATCTTTGATATCCCGGTTTCCTTTCTTGTATATATATACTCAACAGTAGGATTGCTGCATCACGTTGTTGTTCGATTTTTTAGTTTTTTGATGAACTTCCATACTGTTTCCATAATGGCCATACTAAGTTACATTCCTGCTGACAGTGTCCATGTGTTCCCCTTTCTCTGTATCCTCACCAGCATTTGTGATTTTTTGTCTTTTTGATAATAGCCATTTTATCTGGGTTGAAATGATACTTCAGTATGGTTTTGATTTGCATTTCCCTAATGAATAATGATGTTGAGCATTTTTTCATGTGCTGTTGGCCCTTTGTATGCCTTCTTTTGGGAAATGTTTATTAAAGTCTTTTGCCCATTTTTTTACTGAAATTATTTGTTCTTATGGATATCCAGTTTTCCCAGCACCATTTATTAAAGTGACTGTCTTTTCCCCAGTGTATAGTCTTGGTGTTTTTGTTGAAAATGAATTGGCTATAAGTGTGTGGATTTATTTCTGGGTTTTAAATTCTGTTCCTTTGGTCTATGTGTCTGTTTTTATGCCAGTACCATATGGTTTTGTTTGCTATAGCTTTGCAGTATAATTTGAAATTAGGTATTTTGATGCCTCCAGCTTTGTTCTTTTTGTTCAGAGTTACTTTAGCTATTCAAATTCTTCTGTAGTTGCATATGAATTTTAGGATTGTTTTTTGTGTGTCTATGAAGAATGTCACTGATATTTTTATAGTAATTGTACTGAATCTGTAGATTGCTTTGGATAGTGTAGACATTTTAACAATATTCTTCCAATCCTTAAGCATGGGATATCTTTCCATTTTTGTTTTGTGCTTTCCTCAGTGTTTTATGGTTTTCCTTGTAGAGATCTTTTACTTCTTTGATGAAATTTATTCCTAAATATTTTATTTCATTATTTATTTTTGTAGTTATTGTAAATAGGACTGCTTTCTTGATTTCTTTTTCAGATTGATGGCTGTTAGCATATAGAAAGACTACTGATTTTTATATGTTAATTTTGTGTCCTGCAACTTTACTGAATTTGTCAGTTCTAAGATATTTTTGGTGGAGTTTAGGTTTTTCTAAATATAAGATCATGTCATCTGCAAACAAGGATAATTTGACTTCTTCCTTTTCCATTTGGGTGCCCTTTATTTCTTTTTCTTGCCTGATTGCTTTGGCAAGGACTTCCAGTATTATGTTGAATAAAAGGGGTGAAATGAGCATCCTGGGCTTTTTCCAGATATTACTGGAAAGGCTTTCAATTTTTCCCCATTCATAGTATGATATTAGATGTGGGCTTGTCATATATGGCCTTTATTGTGTTGATGTATTGTCTTCTATGCCTAATTTATTATAAGTTTTCATTATGAAATGTTGAATTTATCAAATGCTTTGTCCGCATCTATTGAAATGATCATTGTGGGTTTTGTCCTTGATCCTGTTAATATATTTATCGATTAGTGTATGTTGAACCATCCTTGCATCCCTGTGATGATTACTGTTTGATTATGGTGAATGATCTTTTTAATGTGTTCTTGAGTTTGGTTTTTTGGTATTTTGCTGAGGATTTTTGCATCTATGTTTATTGATGATATTGGCTTGTAGCTTTCTTATTTTGTTGTGTCCTTACCTCGTTTTGGTATTAGGTTAAAGCTGGTCTCCTAGAATGTGTCTGAAGGTATACCTCCTCTTCAACTTTTTGAATAGTTTGAGAGGGATGTTTGGTAGAATTCAGCAGTGAATCCATCAGGTCCTGGGCTTTTCTTTGGTGGGAGACTTATTACTACCTAGATATCATTACTTTTTAATGGTCTATTCAGGTTTTCTGTTTCTTCATGGTTCAATCTGGTAGGTTATATGTGTCTAGGAATTTATCCATTTCTTCTTGGTTTTCCAATTTATTTGTGTATAGTTGTTTATTTTATAGTATCTAATGATCCTTTGTATTTCTGTGGTATCAGTTGTAGTGTTTCCTTTTTTTATCTGATTTTATTTGGGTCTTCTCTTTTTTTCTTAGTGTAGCCAGAGGTTTGTCAATTTTGTATATCTTTTCAAAACAACGTTTTGTTTTGTTGCTATTTTGTATTTTTAAATGTCAATTTCATGTATTTCTGCTCTTATCTTCATTATTTCTTCTACTAATTTTGGGTTTGGTTTCTATTTGGTTTTGTTCTTCCTTTAGGTACATCATTAGGTTGTTTTTATTTGAAGCCTTTTTTTTTTAGATGTGTGCATTTATTCCTACAGACTTCCCTCTTAGTACTGCTTTTGCTTTATCCCATAGGTTCCAGGATATTACGTTTCCATTTTCATTGCTTTCTAGAAGTTTTTTTATTTCCTTCAAAATGTCTTTATTGACACACTGGCCATTCAGGAGCATGGTGTTTAATTTCTATGGAGTTAGGGATAAGAGCGTGGCCTCCCAGGTCAGTCTGCCAGGGATCACTTTGCAGCTCCTGAACCTCTCGAAGCCCCATTTCTTTACCTACAATCTGAGAATTTACCTGCTAAAAATTTATGCTTTAAATGAGATAATACATCTAAAATGGGTTAGTACCTCGCTTGCAGTATAATAAATAGTAAATATTACAGCGTTGCTGCTAATGCTGCTGTAATTTAGAATAAGGAGGATTAAATTATGATTAAAGAATATTACTGATTAATTCACTCAGCACAGTACCTGGCACGTAGTAGGTACTAGGTAAAAATGTTCCTTTTACCTCCACGTTCAAATTCTTATCACACCCTATTTCGCATGAGTAGGTTAACAAGTAGATGACTTTCTACTTATAATGATCTTTCATTAGATCTCCAACTAGAAGAATGAGTAACAAGCTTAATATACTCCGTAATATTAGGAGAGATTTTAGTATTAGATTTGCATGTTTTTAAAATTGTTTTTCTTAATAGCATATTAAAATACATGTACTAAACTTTTTATCTGGTTATACAGATGCTGTTGACTGAGTACTTGGATATGAAAAATACTCGTACGTCCTCTGAACCATCAGCTCAACTGAGCTATGCCAGTACTGGACGAGAGTTTGCAGCGTTTTTTGCCAAGAAGAAACCTCAAAGGCCAAAAAATTCTCTTTTCAAGTAAGTATCACTCTGCTGGTAAGATAGCAGGTGTCAAGAAGTGTTAGATCCAAGTAGGATGACTTTCTACTTTATCGACAGCCATTGCTTTCTCTAGCTAACTTGGGTTTGAAGTAATTAATAGGAAGTGAATACGTGTTCAGTTTTGTTTCCTTTTGTTTTCCGTAAGGTGAAGTGGCTGTTTTGGAATATGGTTACTGGAATATCTTGAAATCTTAATAAAAATTTCTGGAACTTGTTTCTGGGGAGTTTTATATAAAATTAAGGGAAATGAAACTCTCAAGTTGTTTCTGGGGATTTTTATATGAAATGAAAGGAAATGAAATATGTCAGCCTTGAAAAAGCCCCAAGTGCCAAGAAACAACCTTTGTTAATAAAGTTATGCATATCTTCCGTGCCGAGCAGTATTGGGCTTTATGTGGTTAGATGTTTAATAAAGGAACAATCTGGAAACTTTTTTTTCTAATTACTATGTTAGTTAACCCCACCAGGCCATGCGCCCATAGTGTATATCTCTTGGTAATAGCTAATAGTTATTAATATTGACAATAATAATGACAGCGACCATTGATTGAGTGCTTCCTAGGTACCAGGCATCATGCTAGGTGAGTTTCTCAAAATAATCTCAATTAAACAATTTAATATGGATTATGTTAAATTTTAGCAGCAGCAGCAGTAGTAACTAACATTTACTGAGTCCTTACTGTTAATCAAGTCATTATATCATTCTCTTGAATTATGCCATTTACTTATTACAGCCTTATAGGCAAATTTTCTATTTTTAATCCTCTCATATACATAAAAATTTGAGATACCAGAGGTGAAATAATTTATGTAACGTCACATAGCTAACAAGTGCTAGAAGCAGGATTTAAATCCTGGTGGTCTAATTCCAGACTTACGTGTTCTTTTTGAGAGGTTAATAGTTATTTAAGAAGTTGTATCTGTAAATGTAAACATGTAAAGTGACTACGGAAGTATCATCCTTGCATTTCGAATTCATTTTTTTTTCAATAGCTAAAGTTGTAGTAAATATTATTAGTTCACTTTTGAGATTTGTTTTTATTTTAGATTCATAGTGTTTTTAGTAATTAAGGAAAGTTTCAAGAGTTCATTTATATTTTGGCCTAGTAGAGAGGAGATTTAGTGTGTCCCTGCCTGGAATGAAATCCATTGTGTTTACTGGATGCATTTCTTTTTAAACTGTTTTATTCAGAGGGTAGTTGCATTATTAGTTAAAATGCTTTAGGCTGCAAGTAACGTAAAACCTCAAATAGAATAGATTGAACTGTAGGAAATTTATTATGTCATGCAATAAAGACTAATGTGGAGGTTTCCTTAATGTAGCACTACAGCACCATAAAGTACCCAGCTCTTTCCATCTCTCTGCCACGCCATGCTCCACACATCAGTCATGTTTTCTATTGTGATTATGACGTGTTTCCATTCGTTCCAGTCCAATAAAGATGGTAATGCCATGGAAATAACATGTGATTCTCCCTGTGAATCAATCTCTCTCTCTTTTAAATATATAGACTTAATTTTTTAGGGGAGTTTTAGGTGTACAGAAAAGTGGAACAGGAAGTACAGAGAGTTCCTGTCTACTTTCCCCTACCCCTGTTTCCCCTATTAACACCTTGCCTCAGTGTGGTGTGTTTGACAATTGATGAACCAGTACTGAGATATCATTATTAACTAAAGTCCGCAGTTTACACGTAGAGTTTACTCTGGGCTGTACAGTTCAAGTATCCCCCGTTACACTGCACACAGAATAGTTTCACTGCCTTAAACGTTTGCGTTCCACATATTCAGCCCTGCTCCCGTCCCTAACCCTGACAACCACTGATCTTTTCATTGTCTACATAGGTTTTCCTTTTCCAGAATGTCATATAGTTGGAGTCATACAGTGTGGAGCCTTTTCAGACTGGCAGCTTTCACGTAGCAATGTGCATCTGAGGTTCTTCCGTGTCTTCACATGGCTTGGTAGTTATTTCTTTGTATTGCTGGATAGCATTCCTTTCTGTGTATGTGCCATAGCTTGTTTATCTATTCACTTGTTGAAGGATATCTTGGTTGCTTCCAACTTCTGGCAGTTATGAATAAAGCCTGCAATAAAAACTCACATGTGGGTTTTTTTGTAGACTAAGTTTTCCACTCATTTGGGTAAATATCTAGGAGCAAAATTGCTGGATCAGATAGCAAGATTATGTTTAGCTTTGTAAAACAGTGTCAAACCATCATTCAAAGTGGCTGTACCATTTAAAATGTTTTTGAAGTTAATAATTAGTCATTAATTATCCATGTATTGATCTTTCTTGCAAGTATCAAAGCTCCTCCACAGGTTTCCAGCAGGTTCTAGGATTGGGTCTGATGCCCACTCCTAAACCAGTGGCTGGCATGGGGAAGCAGACCATAGTGGTCATCTTAAACCTGGCAGGTTCATCTCTGCTGCTAGCCTTCCAGCTGAAGAGGGAGCCACTTTTCCTGAGCACATGGCTGAATATGCTCAGGGAGGGAGCAAGGAAGCAGAATGCCCAGGTGGAACCAGGCCTGTGCCAGCAAGCAGGAAAGGTAGTGGAAGGACGAGGTGGCTGATAGAGGCAACCAGGACCACCTCAGATGCTGCCTAACCAGGCCTTTTTTTTTTTTCCTTCCTTCCCCTTCTCTTCCTTCCCCTTCACCCCTCTCCACTTTCCCTTCCTAGCTCAACTTACCATTCTAAGTCTGGATTTATTGCAGGAAGCAGGCGTCTGTGTTTTTAGATTTCGTGTTTGTAACCGTCACTCCCACTTTGAACCTCAGAACACATATACATTTTCAAACATTTAGCCAATGCATGTGAAGTCACGGTATTGAAAAAAAAATAAATGATTGGAAATGAACAAATTACGTTAAATAATTGTTACACATTTATTATTGTTGGGCAATAGTAAAACTCATCATTGACACACAGTCAGGCAGTTCTTACAGATCTGTTTCCAGTCTTGGTTCGTCATTAAGCCACGTGTGCCTGGGTAGGTCTCCTGCCTTGGCAGGCCTTGGTGCCCTGGGCTTTAAAATGAGGAGGTGAGATGGAATATTGTCTAATGCCTCTTTTATTGGAAAATTATATCAATCTGTGACTTGTTGCAAACATAAAAAGAATTCCCGAGTAGCAAAAATACATCAAGTCATAAAGGATTAAGATTTTGGCGAACTATAATCTGTTTTTATCGCATCTGTGGAGGACTTTATTACCCTCTTTAATCGCCCCTAGCCAAGGTTAATTAAGTATGTTTAAGTTCTCTCTTATTGTACAATGCGTGCGTCTCTATTCTTTGCTCGAGAGTTTATTTTTCTCCTTTGCCATCTCTGATCAATAGCTGTCAGCATGCTTTTGGAGGTCAGCGGCTTCTTTTCTGCACTTGACTGGCAGGTGGCACTTTTGAAGTACTGTACACTTTGCCTCCCTCCCGGCTGTTAGCGCCCTCTCAGTTCTTGGCAGGGTGCAGAGAGGGGATCAAGTAACCCAAATGTTTCCCTCACACACGGCCATTCATCTTGGTATTCATCTTCCTTGTCAAGTAAAGGATAAAGAAGGCATAATTAAGAAAATGATGGTGTTCCTTCCTTGTTGCCAGAAACCTATCCTATTATCACTGTTGCTCTTACTATGTCGCTGCTTATCCCTTAATGGCAGTCTTTCTTAGAAAGATTCCTCCTTCTGTCAGCCTATTATCCTGCCTTTGAAAGTCTCAGGTTTGAAATGGAATCTCTTAGCACATCACAGGATTTACGGTTTGATATAGTCATAATTTTACCTGGTTATTTTTTTTTTTTACCTGCATGTTTCTCTTAAGACTGATTTGCTTTTGTTTTTCCTTTATTGTCATCATTTGCTTTAGCTTTTAGAGACCTGATCTTTGCCATGTATCTATCCCCCGTGTTTCTGATCTCTGCAGCGGTTCCTGGGTAGACGTGAACAAACATTTTGTAGTGTGGTATTTTTGAAAGTATTTTATGTGCTAGGCAGCAGGTCAAAAAACAAGCAGCCATTTAGACATGGTATTATTTTTAGGACATTTAGGTAGAGACCATAGACGCTTTGCTTCTTTGGTGTGGTTATTCAACGGCATTTCTAGTATGTCCTTGGTACTAGCCCTCTAAACGGGGGAGTTGGAAAGGCGAGAGTTCTGCTCTGAGGAGCCAGGATGTCTATGGTGGAAGTTGGCAGTCACTGATGGTTTTGAGCTTTATAGGATGCTCTTGTTGCTGTGTGTAGGGACCCTGGCAAAGGATGATGGTAGTCTGAAGGCAAAAGAAAGTTGGGGTAGATCATAGTTGTAAGTGGAGAGTAAGCAAAAGATCCAAATACTGTTGTGAAGGAGCATTAGCCAGGAACATGGTTCGTACATCAAGGTCTATGGCAGCTGTCCCTGGCTCTGTCACGGTACAGCCAAAATGTCTCGATCAGGGAGCATCAGGGAGCATCACAGAGCAGAGTAGAATACTTTTGGAATACATAGCTGGACACCACCTCTCTGGCTGACGGCTCACTGTTGTTTGCCTCGTGTTTCATCGCAGGTTCGAGTCGTCCTCCCACGCCATCAGTATGAGCGCCTATTTGCGAGAACAGAGAAGGGAGCTCTATAGTCGGAGTGGAGAACTTCAAGGTGGGTGATTGGACTATTCTGGAAAAATTAATTTTTTGGAGGGATATCTGAGACATTTATTGCATGTGATTTCCTGATCAGTATTCACAAGATTGTTTCAAGATAACAAAAATTTAATGACATGATTATCTGTTTCTTCTATCATTTCCCCGTATCTACTGCCAAACAGCTAAAACTCTTACTGTAGCCACAGGATTTATAGACCTGCTCCCCTTCATGTGGGAATTCAGGGCCAAAAGACTTGAGGCCAGGCTCCTATTGCTTAGATAGCAGACCCGAGTCTAGTCCCAGTCTGGGAGAATGTCAGTCCTCTATGACCGCCACTGTTACTTTAAATTGTTGTTTTTCGTACCTGAGATTTGGAAAAAGGAAAGTGCATTATTTAAAGCAGCGGTTCCCAACCTTTTTGGCACCAGGGACTGGTTTCATGGAAGACGATTTTTCCACGGACCGGGGGAGGGTGGGGCTGGTTTCAGGACGATTCTAGCGCATTACGTTCATTACATTTGCAGTCGCTTCCCAGCACTAGCGTCACCTCCTCGGCTCCTCCTCAGATCATCAGGCATTAGGTTCTAATAAGGAGGGTGTAACCTAGATCCCTCGCACGCGCAGTTTACAGTAGGGCTCTCGTTCCTGTGAGGATCTAATGCTGCTGCTGATCTGACAGGAGGCGGAGCTCAGCGGGTCATGTGAGCCACAGGGAGCGGCTGTAAACACAGAGGAAGCTTTGCTCGTTTGCCTGCAGCTCCCCTCCTGCTGTGTAGCCTGGTTCCTAACAGTACTGGTCCATGGCCCAGGGATTGGGGACCACACAGGGAAGAAGGTTGCCTTTTCTAAATAGTGGTGTAATCAGCATAACTTTGATACATAGGATATTTGATACCCATGTGTCATTACCGAAGAGTTGTAATCTGCAGAAGAAAATACTTAGAAAATAAATTATAATATAAATAAATAAAATAAAAAATCAGACCAATGACATTTCCTTCTATAACAAAAAGATGCTGATCATGGTAAATGTAATCAATCAAGAAAGATCTGTGAGGGCCTACTAAGTGTAAGACATCCTAGGTGGTGGAAGGCATGGAAGTTGGGTACAAAGAAATATAAAGTAAACCCTTAAGATCCAGTTATGAAAATAAGGCATGCACGTACACACACACACACACACACTCATACACTCCGGGGCTGTGGCCCCTGCTGTCTGTTACTACCACATCTTTAGTATTCTCTTTCTGAATACTTTCCACACTATATTGCAGATCCATGCTCACTTGAGTTTGCCACCAAACTATCAGCTCCATGAGTGCAATACTGTTTTATTTCCTGTGCTTCGCACAGTGCCCAGGACAATAAATGTTTGATAAATACTGTTTGACTTGATGACGGAATGAATGAGGATGGTTAAGATCTGAAGGAGCATAGAGATCACCATCGAGAGGTCAGAAGGGCCCTAAAAGGAGATGGAGCCACTGGCAGCCATTGTTAGCTTTATCGGTTTCCATGGTTTCTAAGTTGAAGGCAAAGTAGAGGCTATATGTATGTTTTTGTTCTCTGCGGTTATAAGCTTTATTAAGTAGAAACGTTGCCCTTGAGCTGTCTGGCCCAGGACAAAACTGCTGTATGTAATTGAAAAACATTTTAAAATCTAACTAAGTGACAGAAAAATTTTATTCTGTGAGGATGGTTAATGGAGGAATCACTATAATCCAGCTAGGAATTTTCCCATCCTTCACAAAGTTAATTGAAATATGGGACTTTGAAGCACAAGTCTATTACACTTACCAGTGTTCAGCAAGATATGAGAAGTATCTCTCATGGAGAAACAAGTAGTAGTTAGCAAACACATCATCTTCATAATAATCATTAAAAAATACTTCAGTTGAGCTGACGCATCACACGTTTGGTGAGAGAATGGATTAGCTGACCAGTTTTTGTAAAAGTTTAATGGTATTTCATTCAGAAGCAAAAGTTTCTCTGATGAATGCTTTTAACATTTCAGCAGGAAAAAAGAGGGGAAAATCATGCCCATCTTCCATTAAAAAATGGCCATCTTTTCTTTAGTTATTTCATTAATCTGACTGGTCCGAGGACCACAGTGCGATCTGCGTTGCGGCTTGTCGTCGGAAAGGCATAATTGAATGGTTCAGTCAAATCATAAGAGACTGGCGGAAGAATTTCGTCTCTTCTGTCAACACCCCAGAGCTGCAGGCTTTGCTTCCCAGTGGTTTGGTTCATAGGTCAACTTTGCCTTCTGTTGCGGGGGAGCGGCAAAGAAATCCACCTAGAAAGACCATCAAAGTCATGTTAAAAAAGCTCACATTTTACAAAAGTTAGTTCCTGCCAACGTTTTCAGTGTATCATGCAATTAAAAATCTTGCTAAGTCTAACAACGCACAGGGGGATAAAAGAATGAGAAAAGACGGGATTTCATTGGTGTTATCAACCCATCTCAATTGGCTCTAACGGTTATGGTACAGATGGTTCATTATGTGGTCTGCGCTGGCAGTGGGGTCGAAGGGATGGGGGTGCTGCTTCAAAGCGCGTGAGATACCAGGTGGGAACCTAACTTGCGCGCGTGTCTACGTTAATCGTCGACTCCCTGTTGTTTTCAGCCTTTCTGCCGCTTCATTGTCCTGCTTAGACGGCAGCGTCGTAGGTGAAGAAAGATGTGAGTTTTAATGAACATTTAGCTTGCTTATAGCTTCTCAGGTCTAATGAGGAATTCTTCAGGAGAAGAACATTAGCCCGCAAGGGTTAAAAAAAAAAAATGAAAAGACTGCCACTCACGACCAAAATAAACTATCTCATTATTACTTCCTGATCTCTTCCAGCATCCTGCCCTCCATGTTATAATTCTTTATCACAATATTTAAAAAATTTTTCCTTATAGTACTTTTCTTAATATGTATCTGTCTTGCTTATATGTTAACTTGTTTACTGCGCTTCCCCAGATCCAGGACCCAAGCCTTGTTCATCGGTGCGTACCAGTCCTAGGACAATGCTTGGCTTGCATTAGGTGCTTAAGAGTCATGAGGTGAAGGAGCGCTCTGTCCTTAGTATCCAGTGATAGGCAGGCACTTCTCGTAAGCAGGTACAAGCCTACTTGTTTGAGAAACCCTAGTGGACGTTTGAATAAACAGAGTGTAAGTCCTGTGGTTTGTCTTCTTTCGTTTTTAAGGATAATCAAACTTATGAATGGGCGGAGTACATTAATTGCCATTGATTCAAGTGGAAATATGTACTCAGTTCAGATTTCTTTCCTGTCTTGGGGCTACTTAGTACTTCTGTTTGTACTCAATGATACCTTTCGAGTGCTATTTTTATTCGTCTTAGTTTAATGAGAGGCATTTCTGTAGCCCTGACGTGAAAATACTCTGTAAAGCTCTAACCCCTTGAGAATTGGCTGCTCTGAGAGGAGTTGCTGTATGTAGTAAATATGGAAGTACTGGCAAGTACTGGGTTCTTATACTGACCTGACCTGAATTTTCTGCCTTTTTCTCTCTAATGGATTGTTGGTGACTGGGGTTGTGAACACTTAGTGATATTGTGTGTAATTAATCTATTTGGAGGTGCTTTGCCTTAAGGTGAGACAATATTTGAGATAGATTAACCATGGGCTGATTATTCTTTTTTTTACAAAAGGATTTGTAATAGGAATTTCTTAAACAGTAAGTTGTTCTAGAATAGAGTATTTAAAGCAAGATTTCACTTATGCACAAATTTTCAGGGACATTTTGGCTGAAGTGAGAGGTACATTGTTTAATACAGCAGTTTTACACTCATACCACACATTTCTTCTAAAGCCTTAAATATTATATAAGAAGTAATTGTAAAGATTTATACCTTAAAATTTGATTAGAGTTCTTTGTAGCCTTTAAAATTTTGCTTAATGACTTTGTTAATAACCATATTACAATATGCAGGAAACACGAAAAAGAGTACATTTTTTCTTATAAAAATTGTGTACAATTATTTTTTAATAACTTTAATTTTTCGTAGTTATCTCTTCTGTTTTAGCCTCCAAAGTAGTGTATAAAATTGATTCCCCTTCTCTTTATGTATTTATATTCTTGCTTTGTTAAAAGAAAGATCTTAACTTACTTATATGTAGGATCTGTCTTATAATAAAATTATAACAGAATTTTTATAAATGCTAATTTCTTTATTCCTCAGAAGTTGTAAGTAATAAATGTACTCTCCTCGGGTCATGAACAAACTAATGTATTATTTCAAATCATTTAGGAAATAAAAATATTCTTATGCCAAGATTGTTATTGAGTGTACCACTTATTAGCCTTAATCTATTTGATATAGAAATTTATTTAAAAATATTCTTCAGTCGTGGATTTAGTTTATATTAAATGGATTTATTTCGGGAGTAACTCGAGTTCATACAATCTCCTTTCTGCCCATTGAACAAACCACTGGTAGCTGAACCATATGGAGGGGCCTGGAATTCATGAGAAAGTGGATCTTGAGTGCAAAATAGCCACTACAAAGTCCATTACTTAGTAAAGTCTAAGAACCTCACTCTTGAGATATGATACTTGGTCATCACACAGAACCAGTTGATGACGTATAACCTTATTTCTGAAAAAATTCCCTTCTATTTATTTATTTGTTTATTAATTAGAGAGAGAAGGTCTCGCCCTGTTGCCCGGGCTGGAGTACAGTGGCACGATCATAGCTCACTACAACTTCAAGCTCCTGGGTTCAGGCAATCCTCCTGCCTCAAGCTTCCCAAGTAGCCAGGACTACAGGCGCATACCACCACGCCCAGCTAATTTTTAAAAGTTTTTGTAGAGAGGGGCTGTCACTATGTTACCCAGGCTGGACTTTAACTCTTGGCCTCAAGTGATCCTCCCACCTTGGCCTCCCAAAGTGCTGGGATTATAGATGTGAGCCACCATGCCTGGCCCTCTATTTATTAATTCATTCATACAGATATGAGAAGAGAGGGAATACTGTTAAATGAAATGTCATGTAATATATTTGAGTTTTAAAAGTGATACATTTCTCTATGTCTATATTGTACTTCAATTATAAATTTTTTTTAAAAAACCAAATGTATGAAAAATGAGAGCAAAAGCTTTTAAAATGATGTAACAGAAAAATTTAAAAGTTCCTTAATATCTTATATTTTTCACCATTTGTTTCACATCAGGTTTTTAGTATGGTAAAAATAACAGCTTTGCTCATTTTGCTATACTTGCTTTAGGCCTGCAGGAAACCATATTGTTAGTAACTCTAATGGCTTATGCAATGCCACTGATTCTGAGTTGAGCTTTGTTAGAATATCGAGAAGATCACAAACAGTTACGGTGTGTAATGAAGAAAGTAATTATTAGTAAGTGATGAGGCTGCTAGATAATGACTTTATCATTGTCCCAGTAAGGCACAATTCATAAGGTAATTTTATATTTCAAAATGAGGTTTGGATCCTTCCAGGAATACTAATAGTATTAGTAGAAATTATCTTATCTGAAGTGGTCAATTACTAAAATTCAGAAGAAATTGATGTAAGCATGCATGTAGTATGAGGTCTGGAAAATAAAACCAGTTTTAAAGCTAGAAAGTGTTTTAGAACTCAGACGAGTGCTTTTCCAACTCATTTTTTAGTCATAGAACCCTTCTCTGTTTAAGTCTTACTTCACAGTTCAGTAGAGAAAACAGATTAAAATGGAGGTGATTTGACGAAGCAGAGTGGAGGTTCAGAGCCACATCTGCCGGGACCCTCACTCCACCTGCCTCTTTTCCCTTCCTCTGTGTGGACACCCAAGGCACCGTTATAAAACTCTAACGACTCCCAGAAGCAGACCTCTGCACATATGGAAAGTTGATATAGGAGAGAAATGACATTACTGTTTTGTAGGAAAAGGACAAACTAGTCAATAAAGGTGGTGACACAATTGATTATCCATGTTAGAAAAAAAAAAAGAAATTGGATCTATACCTCATGTCATTTAGGAAAATAAATTTTTATGGGTTGAGAACTCAACTGTGAAAGGCAAAACCTATTAAGAAGAATGTTCATAGCAGCATTGTTTTAATGGCAAAAACCTAGAAACAACTCAAGTGCCCATAGACAAGAGAATGGATATATAAATTGTGGTAGAGCTATACAGTGGAATACTACGCAACAATGAAAAGGAATGGATTATAGTGTAGATTGACTTGGTTGAATCTCAAAAGCAGTCACGTAAGATATGTATAGATAAAATCTGAGTTCATTTATATGAAGGTCAGAAATAGGCAGAACTGAATAATGTATTTTTAGGCATATATCCTAGTGTGATGGAAATGTGAAGAAGGTAAGTTAAGGGAGCATGAATATAAAACACATGGCTGGGAACGGTGGCTCATAGCTATAATCCCAGAGCTTTGGGATGCCAAGGTAGGAGGACTGCTTGAGGCCAGGATTTTGAGACTAGCCTGGGCAACATAGGGAGACCCCATATCTACAAAAAATAAAAAAATCAGCGAGGCATGGTGGTGTGTGCCTGTAGTCCTAGCTACTTGGGAGGCTAAGATGGGAGGATTGGTTGAGCCCGGGAGTTTGAGGTCACAGTGAGCTATGACCCTTACACTGCTCTCCAGCCTGGGTGACAGAGTGAGACCTCGTCTCTTAAAAAACAAAACAAAACAACAACAACAAAACAGAAAAGAGATCACCTCTGGAGAGGATGGAGGAGCATATAAGCAGAGAGGAGCACATGGGGCTTTAAAGATGATAGTATTGTTCTGTTTGTGTAGCTAACTTTTGGAAATACTGTTGTTTTATTCTTTAAAAAACTGTACAAATGTCATGTACACGCTTTCATATACATTATACATTGCATTAAAAGTACAAATGTAAATAGTGTTTTGAAAAGTCTCTTAAGGCCCCAGAGGCAAAACCATTTGTGTAGTTTAACGTTTCCATTTGGAAATCTAGACCAAGTTTTGAGTTTTCTGAGAGAGCAAGATTGGTTCTTTGGCCTGCACCATTCCATTGAAACTCTTGGCCCATGACAAAGCTGTGAACTATCCCTGAACTAGTACTGTACCTTAAGTGGTTCATAAAAAGGCAGTTCAGGGTTTAGGAGAGTTCCTTCCTAACCTGCCTGCTCCTTCCCCTCCCTCAGCCTCCATCTGGGATATCAGACACCCGGCATTTAATTGGAGTCAGCAGCTATTCTATTTTGTTTTCTGTGTTTTCTAAGACTTTCTGATTATTGATCCTCTACAGAGTTATTATGTGTTTACTTGTGCTGGACACTTCGCTAGGCCCTCAGGATACAGGAATGAACAGAGCCACATTTTGCTTTTGAAGGATAAAAGAAAAGGGTACTTTAAATGTGTCACCAAGACTGGCACCTGCGTTCCAACGTTTGTTCTCCCTTTCCTCTGTATTAATAAAGCCCCTGAGTTTTAGCTGAGCACAGGGCCACCCAAAATACTAACATTTCTAAACTTTCTTGGCAGCCACCATGGACTTGTAATTTAATTCTGGCAAATACTGATAGGATGTGAGTAAAAGTAATGTGTGTGACTGCAGTTCATGCTGTTAAGGGGAAGCAATAGGCTCTCCTCTCCCAGCCCAGCAGGTGTGTGAAGATGTGAATATGAATGAGATGTGTGAGCCGTCTTAGAGCACGTGGGTGAGGCGGCTCAATAGGGAGGGTGGAGCAACGGGATGGAAGGAGCTTGGGTTTCTGACACTGTGCGGTGCCATACCTCTGATGGTGGCTCCCTGGGCTGGCGCCACCACACCCTCCCAGACCTCTCTGTATGACGGAGGGATAAACTCTGACTTGTTAAGTCACTAGTGTTTTGATTTTCTGTTATATGCAGCCCTGCTTATATCCTAATTAATTCAACATGCAAACTAGTGATGACAGCATTGTGGTACACACTGTGATGGAGTTGTGTTTGTACATGCATACAACATACAACTAGGATGTATGTACAAGTGCCGGAAAAGGCAGGGAGGCTTCCGTGAGTATTTAAGGTTTAAACTCAGTTATGAAGGATGAAGAGAAGCTTTCCAGATAAAGAAAGAAGAAGCAGGCATTTCGGGCACTGGACACTCATGAATAAATGCATTAAATGTGAGAGTACTGTTCTCTCATAGTAAGAGTTTGAGAACTTGAAATGGATATAACTTTTTCTATTAATTAAGGAACTCAGTTCATGTATACAGACTTCTACTCATTGTAATTTGTTTCCTTTTAGGAACCAGAGATACTATAAAGGACAGCAAAGCTATGGTTAATGGCTTTGGCCATTGTTCATCTTAATCTCTTAATTAAGAGATTAAGAATTGATAAGAACCAATGGTGTACTGATGATAATAGGAAAATAAAGGTCATTATTGAGCAAAAGCTAAATGTAATCACATACTGGATTTTCTAAGTGATGCTCAAGTGTTATAGCCATGCAACTTTATTATTAAAAATCTTATAGGAAAAATAAGTCTGTTTTAAATGCAAATGTCATATATCATATCGGACTTACATCGTAGATGAGGTTGCAAATATTGGCAGCACCCAGATCGTGAAGGAACCCCGACCTATTTTTAAAGTACCTTGGGTTAAAAATAGAATGTTCGGCTTGAACTGCAGTGATCGTGATAGCAGCTTAGTTCTGTATGGAGACTGCAGAGTTCTGCATGCTCACATCTGATTTCCAGCTTGTAATTGTAGTGTGGATGAAAATATGCATCGTTACTTTTGGCTTTCCCACAATTTAGAACTGGAAAAACCCATATTACAGTAATATATGATAGTATGTATGAATATTGTAATAGTCATAATATAGGATGTTCATTCCTAGAATTGTGATGACATCTACTGAATTGCAGCCAGTAATTTGCATATTCATGCCCACTTAGCTCAGATAAGTCCCTGTTTGTTTGCACATTAATGTCTGATTTCAGCGCTAGCTAACTAATTTACATATCCCTGTTCAGCTGGTTAGTGATGTTCATATGCAGAATATTGGTGCGGCTCTGTTGAGTAGCTTGGGGAATGGTGCAGTGTAGTAGAAGGAGCAACTGTTACTCATCCTAGTTTTACTAGACAAGTCACTTTACCTTTCTGAGTTCTAGAGTACTTATCAGTATAATGGTTAACAACACTTGCCCTGCTTAGTTCTTATGGTTGTTGTATCAGTTGACACATTGGAGGTGACATTGTACAGTCAACCGTTCCAGGCCAGCTGTATTCTGGGCCCTGCTCCTGGAACATCTCCTGAGTAAGGAGGACAGATGCTGTGGAAGTCAAGGCATGCAAATGGTTGAGGTTTCAGTGAGTATTGTAAGTACTTTGAAGAGCACGGAGGAGAAAACACTTCACATTTCCAGGGAAAACATAGAAAGTATTGCAAACGAGAAATCCTTACACCAAACTAGAAAAATGAATCAACCAGACTGACCAAGGGAAGGAAACTCACTGCAAGAAGGTCAAAGAAAATGTAAATGAACACACACGGATTCATGAGAGTTTTGTGGAATTTAAGTATTCTGTTGTGGTTAAGCATAAAGTGTATGGGGAGATTGGACCTAGGTGAGGGAGATAGGCAGGCAGATCTCAGAAGACCTGGTGTAACATAGCAGGAAGGTTTGGTTTTTGTCCTGTGGGTGACAAGGAGTCCTCTAAGGGTTTAAAGCAGGAGAGTGACATAATCAAACCTGCATTTTAGAAAATGTCTCCTGATGACTGTGGAGAATGAATTGAGTGCAATGAGATTGGAGACAAGGAGCAAAGCTGTGCTGTTATTTCAAGTGAGAGCTCATGGAAGACCATGCCAGCTTTTTAGGAGAGGTGGGAAGACATCCAAAACCTAATTTGCAGGTAGAATCAGTTGACTTGATGACTCATTCTGTGCAGGGTTTGAGCAAGAGATTTGCACTGTGGCTGATTCCCAGTTTTCCAAGCTGGTAACTTGGGTAGGGAATGTTGTTATTTGTTAAGGCAGGAAATACAAAAAGAGGAGTATATTTTCATGGAATGTTAGATAGGGTTAAAGATAGCATTTTAAACATATATTTTTATGTTTCTTTTTTAGTTTTGTTTAGATGTAGCTAACCTCATGTAACCCAATATAATTTTACTACATAGTCTAATCTATTCTCCCTCTAGTTCAAGGTTTTCAGTAGTTTGTGATTACCCTTAACCATTCCCCTTCCTAAATTCAGAGTATCGGAGTTATGGTTTTCTTCTATCCCTCTTCTTCCTTTTGTTTTTAAATTTTAAATACTACATTCTTTTTTCTAGGCTTTGGTTGATCTAGTTTTAGCACCCAGTTTAAGTATCTGAAGAATGTGAATTCTTCAATTTTAATTTCTTGATGTACCCTGTATTTTTATTAAAATCAAACGACCACCTGTCGTTCCTAACCATTTGCTCTGCGATTTTGTGCAAGTCGCTTAACCAGTTTTCTCAGCTGTAAAGGGAAGAAGTTAAATGATTTCTGTGAATCTTATTCATCTGCAAGACTCTATGTTCTTGGATTCTCAGCCACTTGCTCACGGACTGTTTCTCAGATCGGAGTCTGAGGACTAGTTAGGGCTACAGAGTGTGGTCTCTAGAGTCCACCTTATTTCCTGGGTGACTTTGGGCAAACTAATCCATCCGTGTGTCATTTTCACTTATACGCCTTTCCTCATAGGGCCATAGTGAGGATGAAATGAGTTAACACATGTGACACGTTTAGAACTGTGCCTGGCACATGTGAAGTACTGAGTAATGTTAACAACTGTTATTTTACCTGCGATCTCCAACACCTAGCATCATTCTACACATACAAGAGGCATACAATAAATGTTGTTGTTTTTAATGAATGACTGCACGTGTTAATGGACAAGTAAATTCAAGTAGTATCTTCCAGAATGGTCCCTAGAAACTTTCATTTTCTGTTTTTTCCTCTGTTTTCTTCTTCAACAAAAGTCCTTTTAGAATGTTTAGAAAATATGTTCACCTCAGTGATCGTCCCGATCTTGTAGCGTTCAGTGGTACCCACTGTGAGAGTTTAGGTGGGATTCACATATTCCTCCTGAGGAAGAGGGCTGCACTTAGTGACTTTTTAGTGAGTCGCTCTTCCTTGCTCACGTCTGCTCCAGAGATAAATATCTGTGGCCATAGTAATGAACGTGACCATTTCTCTTCCAAACTATTTTGATCTTCAGAGTCACTAACTCTGAATTTGACTGTAAAATGAATTTGGAACCATTAGAAACATGGCAAGTAAAGAGGTTAAAATGGAAAAGGGATCCCTTCCATTTATGAATTAACTACTTTACATCTGAGAATTTGGCAATGTTTATGTACATTGTTGTTTTGCCTTCCTCCTGCCTCCAGTTTGAAATCACTTCCTTGCTGCCTATGAAAATGAAAAAAGAAGTACTCCAACTCATGATTTGTTAACAACTCTCAACCTAAAACATGTTGGAGCTAGAAGAGATATCAAATAAGTAACCATACAAGGAAATCAATTGAAATTATCTTTTGAAAACAACATAAATTTTCGAGACCGAAAAAAGATGTGTGATTGTATATTAGTGTTCTCCGGAGAAACAGAACCCATGTATATAGACATAAAGAGATTTATTATGAGGGATTGGCTCATGCAGTTATGGAGGTTGAGAAGTCCTGTGATCTGCTGTCCGCAACCTGGAGACCCAAGAAAGCCAGTGATGTAATTCCAGCCCAAACGTGAAGGCCTGAGAAACAGGGGCCAGTGGTGTCTAAGTGTGAGGCTAAAAGCCTGAGATCTGAGAACCAGGGGAGTGGATGGTGTCAGTTTTGGTCGGAGTTGAAGGCCTGAGGACCAGGAGTATTGATATCCAAGGCAAGAGAAGATGGATGTCCCACCTCAAGCGGAGAGAGTGAATTTGCCCTTCCTCTGACTTTTTGTTCTGTTCAGGCCCTCGATGGACTGGAGGATACATTGATGAGGGGGTTCTTCTTTACTCAGTCTACAGACTGAAATGCTAATCTCTTCCAGAAACACCCTCACAGACACACTCAGAAATGTTTTACTATTTCTGGGCAATCCTTAGCTGTCTGGGCATCTCTTAGCCCAGTCAAGTTGACATACACAGTTACTATAATAGACTTAAACAATGTTTAAAGAAAGTTTATAGCTAATCTGAAAGAGAAGTTTTAGACTTGGCTTGGAAAGCAAGTGATTAATTGTTTATGGACATCATTCCCCACAGCCTGGCTACTGAAAAAGAACTGATAAAAGCAAGGCTGTTGGTGGAATAAACGACTCGTTTGTGATTACCTACCATTTCTAGAATTTAGGACTCTTCTTGAGAACCTGTAATTCCATCTCCACTTAAATATCTCATGAATCATTTTTAAAATTACTCATAAGATCTTTTTGCCACAATTATATCTAAATTGAGTGGTTGACTCCAGTCATTTCTAAATTTCAGTATTTATTTAACACAATAGATGTAGTTTCCTTAGATAAAGAATTTGGCCTAATTTATCCTAAGAAATTGAAATCTTTTGTCATCCTCAAATTATAGTCAGTGGGGTTCTCTTTTTACCTTCTCTTCCAGGACATTTTCAGGCAAATATAATGTTCTTGGCAAATATATCTCCTTTCATGTAACATCGACTCCCTTTGTCTGTTTTGAATGTTTCCTGTTTAGTTTTTAGCCATATTTCTTGCATTTTGTGCTTTGAAACTTATAGTTCTCACAAATACTTTTGTAAGTAATGATATACATCATATAAACAAAAATTGTGTCTCTAGCACAGGAGCTTTAGGTCCCTATGAACTGAATCCTTTCTGGTCTTTCTTCATTTTTTCCACTTTAGTTTCTTTATTGATATTATTGCCATTTTATTATGTTTCATTTTTTATTGAGGTGAGTGTACCTACAGGAAAGTATATAATGTGTACTTGCCTTAAATGTACAGCTAAATGTTTTCATATTTATACTCCCATGTAACCACCACCCAGCAGGTTTTCTCTCGCCTCTTCCCAGTCAGCAGCAACCCCTGCAAGGCAACTCTGTTCTGCTTTCCGATGCTATCACGTAGTTTTGCCTGCTCTTTAACTTGGTATAAATAGAATCATACAGTGTCTTATGTGCGTGGCTTCTTTTACTCGTGTCTGTGAAATTCATTCTTGTTGTTATGAGTATCAGTTTGTTTCTGTTGTTGTATAGTATTCCATCCTATGACTATAGGACAATTCATTTGCCTTTTATAGACTTTCATTATTTCCACTTTAGGGCTATCATAAATAACTCTGCTATAGTCAGTTTTGTGTATTTGCACTAATTTCTTTTTGGGGTATACCTAGGAGTGGAATTGCTGGGTCATGAGATAGGCTTATGTTTAGCTTTAGAAGATATTAACAAGCATTTTAAAATTTTAGAAATTGATGAGGGATTGTATGACAATTTCAGTTGCTCTGCATTCTCGCTAACGAGATTTCTCAGCCTTAATTCCCATCATTTTGTTGGGTGTGTGCTCTACTTTTTGTTTTTTTAAAGAATTTCTCAACTCTCTCTACTTCTGTGTGCTTCCCCTGCCTCCATTTGGCAGGAGTTTCTGGATATGATTATTTGCTGTACAGGTTACATATCAAGTCATTGATTTACAGTATAGCTTCTCATAGTTAAATGATCTTGTGTTCTTCGAGAGGAAGTCCTGATTGTGTATATATAGTTTCTACCCAGTACTCTTGGGTGGCCTTTCTTGCTAGAGATCACCTACTAATTTCTTAGCACGTTTAAGGTGGAAAATAAAGGTATCTCCTCTGTTTCAACTCTTGGCCATTTTTTGGTCAATAGCTTTCTATTTTGAATTATATCTTTGTTACAGATATATTACTGATATTCCCAATGACAGTAGGCAGAATTCTAAAATGATCCCAATGACCTGACTCATGCTCTTACATAATTTCTCTCCTTGGGTGGGGGCAGGATTTGTGAATATAATGGGCTATTGCTCTCGTGATAAGTTTATGTTGGATGGCAGCAGTGAAGGGGTTTTGCAAATGTGTTTAGAGTTCCTAATGATTTGACTTTGAGTTAATCAGAAGGGCGATTATCCTGCTTGGGCCTAACTTTATCAGTTGAGCCCTTAAAAGGGGCAAGCAGCAGCAGTAGGTGCTCTTCCGCTAGCCTGGAGGGAGTAAGTCTAGGGAGACGAATGGGCCACGTGGTAAGGTCCTGTCCAACAGACAGCAGGAAAATAGGGGCCTCAGCCCTAAAACCACAAGGAACAGAATTCTGCAAGCAACCAGCATGAGCTAGGAAGAGGGTCCCCAACCTCAGATAGGATTGTGACCGTGCCCAACACCTGATTTGAGCTAGTGAGACCCTGAGCACAGGACTCAGTTAAGCCATGCCTACACTTCTGACCCACAGAAATTGTGAGACAACCAATTTGTGTTGTTTTAAGCTGCTAAGTTTCTGGTAATTTGTTACACATCAATGGAAAACTAATACACCACCCAGCCTTGCTATTCCACAGTTCTTCATTTGAGACTCCCAAATATTCCCTGAGACTAATGGTTGGAAGTTGCTAGACCAGTTCTCTTATTATTTAATATAAGAAAGGTAAGCAACAACTTTTCTTTCCCTACCCTACATTTACTCCAACTGTCAGTCTTAAAATTTCTCCTTGCTCCCCCAAGTTTGCTCTCAGTTTTATTTAATTTGGAAACTGAGAGGGACTTTGGAAAAGGATAGAAGTCTAAGTAGGTTTTCTGTGTTTCTGTGGGCTTTATAGTGTGAAATAAGAGTTTTGAAAATATTTGTAATAATTTTTAAGTACAGTAAAAGCCATCATTGTTATAACTACCCTCTGAGGAAAGCAGCATAGCTTATGTTGTCTTTCGGGCTGTCTCCTGGGCGCCGAACACGCCCAAACCAAAGTCATGACCTCCCCTTCTCCCCGCCACCCCCAAGCACTTTGGCTTAGCAATTGCTAAACCTGGAGGTCATCTTTGATCCTTTCTCCTTTGCCCTGTGCAGTTAATCTATCACCAGATCCTACTGATACTGCCCCCTAAGTGTCTTACAAACCCATCTGCTGTTTCTTTGTGATTGTCTCTTGCCTCTACCCAGGTTCTAACTGTCATCATCTGTTGGTTGTTCCTGCTTGTATTTTGAATCTCTCTAAACCATTCTTTATACTGGAACAAGAGTGATTTAAAAGTACTTAGTGATCTCTTATGTACTTAGTACTAAGTCCCATGTCCTCAGTCTGCCCAGTAAGGTTCTGCATGACTTGGCCACCACTACCTGCGTCCTCTTTGTGGCCCCTTTTCTCACCATAGCCTTGGCCTTCTCAGAATGTGCTGTGCTCATTCAGGCTTTGGAGCCTCCTTCCATGCTATGGTTTATACCTGGAATCGGCTTACCTCTGTATTCTCAGGAATTAGTTGCTGTCTTTAAGGTGGTGCTCTGCTGTATATAAGAATTTTATATAATGTTTATTAAGTATTTACCATGTATCGATCAATATTCTAAAAACTTTTTCATGTAGTATCTTCTTTTATCCTCTTAATCATTATTTCCTTTGGGAAGGTTTTTTTTTTAAATTCCCCCAGACCAGGTCATCATCTTTCTTTGTAGCATATGGCATACTTATTCAATTAATTATTTGTTGTGTGCATCATTCATTTTAACTTCCAGGCAGTCAGGGACCAAGCCAGATGGCTTTACCGTACATACCAAGCACCTAGTATAGCGAGCACCCAATAAATATTCATGCCTACTACAAAAAGAAGTTCAATATCATGCATTAACTGGGTGGCTGAGCTAGACAGAAACTTAGATTTTTTTCCCTTTTTCCCAAGTTTAGAGCTTTTTCCAACATGCTAATAATACTTGGGGAGATAGGTGAATATATCAGATTAAATTATATTGAGAAGGAAGATAAAGGAAAATAATGTTATTTAAGAGAAGAAGAGAGAGTCACTGAGGTGGCATTTTTTTTTGAGTACTTACGTAACTATCATCTGAGTCTCATGATCATTTTGCCCAGTAGGCCTTATTAGCTCATTTTTTATGGCTAAGAAAACCATAGCTTGTAGGGATTAAATAACTTGACCAAAGTCAAAACCAATAAATGACAAAGTCGTTCCATAATAGAGTTTTATTATTTAGGGTTTACAAAATAACTTGCATTTCAAATGGCTTGTGCATTTTTCTATTTTGTTGAGATAATTTATAAACAATGAGCCAGCCACATTTATTTAAAGTGGACAATTTGATGAGTTTGGGTAGATGTATATCCCTGTGAAAATAATGTCACCATACAGACCATTTTCATCAGCCCAAATTTCCTTGTGCCCTTTTTAGTCTCTTTCTCCCTCTACTTTAAGGCCTATGTAACTGGTGCAATGCTTTATGTCATAATAAATAAGGTAGGGTAGCTTGCAATTTCTAGAATTTATATAACTGGAATCATATAGTATACAATTTTGTGACTGGTTTCTTTCACTCTACATAATGATTTGGACATCCATATTCTTGTAAACATCAGTAGCTTTTGCCTTTTTTGGCTGAGTAGTACTTTATTGTATGGATATACCACATGCTGTTTATCTCTTCAGCTGTTGATGTACATTTGGATTGTTTTCAGTTTTTAGTTATTGTGAATAATGCTGCTGTGGACATTTGTGTTTAAGGGCTTTGTGTGGGACATATGTGTATATATATATATATATATATTTATTTATTTATTTATTTACTTATTTATTTTTTTTTGAGACAGAATCTTGCTCTGTCACCTGGGCTAGCGTGCCATGGTATTCGCCTAGCTCACAGCAACCTCAAACTCCTGGGCTCAAGCGATCCTCCTGCCTCAGCCTCCCAAGTAGCTGGGAGGACAGGTGCTCACCACCACGCCCAGCTAATTTTTTCTATTTTTAGTTGTCCAGCTTATTTCTTTCTGTTTTTAGAAGAGATGGAGTCTCGCTCTTGCTGAGGCTGGTCTCAAACTTCTGACCTCAAGTAGTCCTCCCACCTCAGCCTCCCACAGTGTGAGGATTAGAGGTGTGAGCCACCACGCCTGACCCTGTGGGACATATGTTTTCAATTCCCTTGGAAATATATAGGAGTAGGATTGCTGGACCATACCGTTAGTATACATTTAACTTTTAAAGAAATTTCCAGTTTTCTACAGTGAATTTATCATTTTATATTTCCACCAGGAGTGTGCACCAACCCTTGGTATTGTCAATCTTTTTAATTTTAGACATTCTATTGGGTGTATAGTGGTATCTCATTGTGGTGGCTTGTCCATTTTTAATGTAAAATCCTATTGATGTAGGAGGCCATACAACTGGATTCGGGCCTTCTACATCCAAGTTAGAATTGATCAACCTCAGATCGTTTTTCTCTTGTGATAATTAGTCTAGACTTCTTATTCTATGTTATTTCTTTTGGGATAACTTATATCTACCTCCATGAAGTTTTTAAATATAGAGAAAATACATGTAACTATTTTACAAGTCAACTAGAAAATTATACATCATTTACATGTTAAAAATAGTGATAATTAAAAATACTCATTATTGTATATATAGTTCCAGCGTCTTCTGAAAGTTTGTGGTGAGTTCTGGATAAGTCTTGCTCTGAAGCTAAAAATTCAAATTATTGCTTTATTAATAATCACAGAGCTAATGCAAGGTGCTGCTAATTAAGACTTTCTATTTTTCTTTGAGTGCCACCATGGCAGCAAATGGTATCTTAAACTGACAAGCTGTAAATTAAAACTTGAAGAATGCAAGGCCTTGTCTAGGGAAAATGAAGTTATGTATAGGTGACTTGTTCTATTTGAATTAATCAAAGGGCTGCTGGTGTAGACCAGCTGTGCTCTCTGATGACAAAAACCAATCTTGACATTTTGGATAATGAAAATTCAGTTCAGCACCTCTTAGAGATATGTATGATAATATATTGTCAGTCAGAAGCAGAGAGAAGGGGGGGAAACATAAACCTTGTCTTATTAAAATAGACAGTGTGACAAGTGGACATTGCTGGATCTTTGGTTTCAAGGGGAAAAAATGTCAAGAGAAACTTCTTTTTACAAAATGATGGGAATAACTGTTTTGTGGAAGGAGGGTGAAAAGATTTGACTTTTGATGCACGACTTGTTTGACAGTTGCCTTTGTTCATGATTCCTTAGTTTCATGGTTTATTTTACTGGGGTACAGGGTAAGGCATGAAAGACCAGGAAAGGAGACTCACTTTCTTGGTTTGACAGTATTAATGCAATCATCTAGTTCAGACCTTGTAAGCCCACTTATTATTTCCTCTGCGTGTGTTTTTTCTAGTTTAGCAGATTAGCTGCACTGTCTCTTCAAAGGCTATCCAATCAAAGAGGGGTTATTAAAACCAGGGCGATTTATGACTGAGAATTAATTAGAGAAGCATTTTCATGCAAAACATCCAATTTTTTGATTAGCAATGGAGCAGGGCCGCAATTAACACTCTAGGAAGCTTAAATTTCCAGCTTTTTGATTCTCAGGAAATGAGATTATCAAACCAGGGTCAGACACTTGACAGCAAAGCGGGAGTGGGGGAGTGTGAAATTATATGTAAAAAAAAAAAAAAAAAAGGGTCTTTTGATTTTGATTCTGAGATTGCTATTAAGGCAATGGAAAATTCAGAGAGGGGAAAGAACAAAAAAAATCAGAAAATGCAAGAACCCGAAAGGACTGATTTTTTTAGTGGCCTATTTGCTATGCAAAATATCTATTGTAAATGTTTGCCCAGAGTGTGTTTTAGAAGCACAGCAATATTTTTGGTTCCTTCATTATTAGTTATTATTCAGTCTTCCTCATAAATTTCTTTTGGATATTCAGTGGCTGAGCAAATATTTAAAATGTTTGTGTGCCTTTGAGAGAGGCCAAAATTTCTTTTGTTAGAAAAGGAAGCTGTTTTTCTAAATGTTGGTTTGCTGTTTTTGGAGCCTATTTATTTTTGTTGGTGTTTTTAATTCTTTTATATCACTTGAGACGTAGTTTAGGTCGTGAGTTATGTCAAGCCATAGATTACCACTTATTGATAAGTGACCTTGTCAAGCTTAGGCGCCTGAGATAAGAAGTAAGGCAACTCCAGACCTTCTGTAAAACAAAGTGTATTCTGTCATCAGTGTAATTGGCGCTCCCCAGGGAGATACAATATAATGAAAATTCATTTGTTCTGGAGCATATTTTTTACCCTCTCTCTTCTCAATTTAGACATCTAATTTCAGTTGAGAAATAGAGGTGCAATATATCTATTGTCTTAGCCCACTCTGCCAAATTAAAACTAATATATGTCTGTTCTTTATTCATTAGGTTCTAAGATTATTAAGTAAAGTGACCTTGTCAGGATTTTCAAATCCCCAACCTTCTCTTTATTGCCCTGTTTTCATATTTGCACTTATGATGATGTTCTGCCTGTCTATAAATAGTATAATGTACATACTCAAATAGTAATATGTGCTATTTAGAGATTGCCTGCACATTGATACCAAGAACAGTACTGGTGAAGAACTCTTCCTTGGCCCTGGGTGGGGGTGGGGGTAAAGATTGGTTGGTAGTCCTGTGTGAATCTCGCTTCTCCCATGTTCTTCCAGCCTTAGATTCTCTGTTTAAATAAAGGGTAGGAGCTTTTGTTGGAATTTGGGGAGTTATTAAAAAAATAAATAAATAAAACCAGCTGCTTAAGCAGGTTCAAAACTACACTAGCCATGGATGGAAGAGACCATACGGCATCTATATAATCAGAGATTTCTGTTGTTGCATTTTTCTCCCTATAGCATCTCTGAATTAGGAGCATGATTCATCGATCTAGTGTACCATTCTTGCAATCCCACTGTGGATTCTCATCTTTGTGTGTCCATCTTACTTAATCCTCCTTCCTTTGTTAATCAAGAATCTCCCTCACTGGCTGGATGAAAATTGGCTGCAGTTTAATCTTGGGAAAAGGAGGAGGAAAAACTGCCAATCAGAGGCTGAAGAGTTGATCTTATCAGATTTGTAGCCATCAGCCTCGAGGCTGATCTTTATGTTTTTGGATGTTGATGATTATATGTTTTTTGTTGTCCAATAAATATTTGCAGAAAGAATTTATAGGATTATATTTATAGATTTTTTTTTTCTTTGGGAAATGTTTTTGTATTTCCAGGTCCATGCAAAGGGAGCCTAAGCAGATGGATTAGAATTTCTTCACCTGTGTGTATGTGTTGTGGGGAGGGGCACATGGATGGCTTTCAGGGAGTCTGTGACTCCCAGCAGTGTTTTCAGATGTGTGGGAGCAGGAGGAAGGTACCTAGTTTTCACTAGGTTCGCAAAATGCTATTATTAAGTGTGTATATGTATCTATAGAAAAAAACAATAAAACCACTTCAGTAAAAGCACATAAAATTATATTCTTTTGTAGTAAATGTGAACAAAATTCATCTATGCTTATATTTAAATGCTTGTTAACATTTAATAGTAATATAAACGGCAAGGGTAAGCAGAAATAAATGAATTTGTAAGAATCAAGAAAATGAGGAGAGGCATAGTAATTAAATAGAAATCATTTTAAAGGAAGCAAGGATTATTATTTACTTGAGTAGAAAAGCAAGGCTATTCTAGGTTTGTTTGTTTTTTTTCTCCTGTAATGTGAAGTTTTTTAAAACTACGGTTTGATATAGCTCAATTGATCAATTAATTAAGGAACTTGATTTGCTTTAAGAGGCTCGCAATTGATAATAATCCTGTGGAATTCCCAGTGGTGAGGAGAGAGTGTCAGCTGTTTTACTGGCAACACTTCTGCTTTGTTTGATTTGCTGTGTGCTCAGTTTACACGGTGGTGGATGACGGATGTGGAAGACGGCTGTTTAGAAATCTTTGTTGGTGATGACTGGGAAAGAATGCTTTTACGTTTTGGTGTTATATAATTGATCTTTAATAGTAGTAATCAACTCCTATATGTTTATGTGATTGTATATCTATCTGCATAGATATAGGTACTTAACTATTAAATATGTGGTTATTTACTGAAATTTCTACTGGTACAACTGCAATATTATTGAGTCTGTGAAAATCTTTCTTTTTAGTCCTACTTCCCTTTGAAATACTTGATTTGATAAGGTTATCCTACTCTAGCAGAAGTATTAGAGGTACAAATAAGCCCATTTTCTTAGGATTGTGGACAATCTAATTTATGAAAATAGATTTTTGTGAGCATGAAGTTGAATATAGACCAGTGAAATGAAAGATTGAAACCACAGTGTTCAAAGCAATGGATTGGGAGAGATTCAGGTCACCCAAATTTTTGTTTTTGGTACCATGCCCTTCTGTCAGTTTTGATAACTGTACCTTTGTCTCTGAGCCCAATATATCCAAAATTATGGGTCTATTTTAATGGTTTAATAGTCTGCTCTTGATGGCAAGCCCTAAGTTAAAATTGTATGCGTTTTGCAGCTATGACAATGATCAGTAAAAAGATAGTTTAGGTTAACTATGTTATCCTGTCTTTAACGGAAGTATTTTGTTAGACACTGTTTTGATAGACACTGGGGACTTGGAAGGGTTTGAAGGTGGGAGGGTAGAGGGGGTGGGGGATGAAAATTATTTAACGGGTACAATGTACACTATCTGGGTGATGGTTACACTAAAAGCCCAGCTTCACCACTATGCACTATATCATGTAACAAAACTGCACTTGTACCCCCTATGTCTATAAAAATGAAAAATTAAACAATTTCTCTTCCTATCTTATATGAACCTTCTCTGAGGCCCAGCTAATTGCAAGACCTAAGTTAGTGAGGGATCCACACTCATTCTGATTCTTCTAAGAATTTAGTACTATCGCAGATTACATGACTGTTTGCATATTTCTCCCTAATTGCTTGATAGTGTAAGAAAAGCTTGATGTTCTATAGCCGGATTCTTTTAAATAATGTAAAAAAACCCATAAATAATTAGTAGCTTGGATGACTTCTTACATTCTTCTCTGGGGGTTTCAATTGCTATGATTTTGTTGTGTGTTCAACTTAGTTCACGTTAGCTATCGCTGAAGTCTCCTGCTTACTCTGTGCAGTCAGTGCCCGCCAGCAGCATTTCGTACAGGATGAACGAAACAATCCTTTTTTGGAACGTTCAATGGAATATGTAAATACTGGGCTTTCAATGGCTGCCTTCAACTAGAGTTTCTTTAAAATGGGAGACATATAGAAGGAATGTTTTCAAAAATACTCTTTTTCCATAGTGATTGGTTTATTTGGTAGTTGGATCATATTTGACAATTGGATGACAGGTTATGTTTTAGAATGTCTAAATGGATTAGGATTTGTAGATGCTGAGCTATGACTGATTTAAGCTGTAGGTAACACTCCGTGGTAGTGTTCTAGAGATCTAAACATACTCACGTTGTGATTTGAAGTTTGAATGGACTTCAGTGATATTACAGTCCTCAAAAACATTGTATTCTTCTTCAAGACTAGGCAGCGTCTTATGCGTTAATCTACTCTGGTGGTTTTAAAACTGTGTCTGTTCTCTAGAACACTTAGAGGCCTAGAAAGTTATCAGTAATTGGACAGTCGGGATTCCCAGTTCTCCCATGAAAGCTTGAACCAGAAAAGCTCAAGTTTCTTGTTTTTATATGTTGGGATTTCATACAAAAACATTTTCCAAATTTTGCTGTTTCAAAAATGTTGCAGTGCACCGATTTGTTTTTAAATTTGAAAGTTTTAAATTTTAAAAATGTGGAATTTTACCAACTGATTGGAGTGTACACATGATGATTACCAGGTAGGTTTAGCGTATTTTTTACATTTATTTGACATTTGTATTTTTTCATTGAATTATTATTGAATCTAAAACTATTTAACTGTTAACCCTTTTGCTATTTTTGGGGGGCTCTTTATCTCTTTTTAATCATTTTTAGGTACTCCTTATGTGTTCTAGATGTAAATATGTTATAAATATTTTTCTGTCTGGCCTCACACTTATGAGATTTAATTTGGGGGAAAAGGTATTTTTTTCTAAGAATATCTTTAAAGCTGCTATAGTAGTATTTTTGATGGTAGGATTTCTTTCAGATGGATGAATAGATGTTTTGAAAAGATTATAAAGTAAGTAGATATTGTAGTTTTCCTTGGGTTATCTGTTCTAGTGTCTCATAGCCCTTTATAAACTTTGTTTCTCGAGCTAAAAAAAATTAAATGTGATAATTAACATCCTGCATTAGTCTGAATACCTATCCAGCTTATTTAGCAATCTAAAAAAATTTCCTATTAACATAAAGTTTCAAGACTTTATTATGTTTTTAAATTAATCTGAAGTCTTTAGTTACTAAGTAGCAATTCGACTCTGCTTTTCTTCTTAAATTAGTCTGTTTTATAGACTGTGATCATCATACTCTCCTTTCTGGATAGACTGTGAATGGGCATCATCTGTAGTTTTCAGAAGGGAAGAATAGATATTTAACAACTTACTGAAGGTTGTACCATTGCAGAACCAGAAGTTGGAATCTCAGTCTGTTGAGATGTGCTCTCAAGATAAAATACATATGCCAGGCAAATAAGGCATAGCTATCTTGCCTAGCAACACATGGCCCAGGATGTGGCCCACCATATGGTATTTCCTACTGAAGGCTTAAGAATCACTCCATGTTCCATCCCTCAAGGCCTCCATGAAGTGCTGCCACCTCGTTGGTGACCATGGCTAAACATGGCTGGAAGAATTTAGCATGACCAATTGACCCTTTTTTCCCATCACTAGTAGCTAATGCTAAATGTAAACTGAGGTATTGACTACAGCATTATAATCACTCTCCTCATAAAATAATAAATTAACACAAATACACAGGGTTTTTTTTTTTTTTAATTCATGGTCACAAAGGTACCTAATTGAATATGTAATGACATGTCTCATCTCAGTTGTGCTTCAGAACTTACGTCTTTTCAATGAAAGAAGTGAAGTATGAAGTGTATCCTGAGACAGTGCTCTCCAACTTTAGGGTACATCAGATATGTGGAGGGATTGTTAAAACACAGACTGCTGGACCCCATGACCTGAGTTTCTGACTCAGTAGGTCTGGGGTAGGGTCTGAGAATTTGCATTTCTAGCAAGTTCTTACGTGATAATGATGCTTGTCCAAGGAACACACTTTGAGAACCATTACTCAAAACTTGTAATAAAATGAGGAAGGGTGGTGCTAATCAGAATAGCCCTGTTGTCTGTGACCAAATACTTTTGTTTCCTCTTTCACTGTAGCACGTAGGAATTATCTTATTTGCCCTGGAGAAGATCAAATCTAATAGAATTATGCATGTGCATTAAGAGATCGTCAACCTTACACCTTTTCCCTTGGGCCTAAAGCAATTTGAAAAGAGACATTTCCATCAAATGACATAAAACCTGTAGCTACAGTAACAAATTAACAATTAGCAGCGTCTATAATTGGGTGTTTGTACAAGTCTCCTTCATTTGAATTTTATGCATCAATTATACAACTGGGGATGGGGAAATGTTTAGGAAAAGGATGAAGAACTGGCTTCCAAACCCTGTTATCCCAGTAGACATTTCAGATTAATATTGAATTGAAAATGAGTAGTCAATTAAGATGCTCATAAGGCATACCTCACTCTTGAAAAGCATTAAATACTCTACAAAAGATATTATCTTTGTGGAAGGTGTTTCATTTTACATCAGTGTTGAGTTTTTATTCCAGATTTTATTTTGATTATTTTTGTTCTGAGCAGTTAGTTGTAAAAGGCATCCAGTAGAAACCGCGGGTTGCTTAGTGGGTATCCATTTACCCACTTCCTTCTCCTGATTGTGTTCTTCCTTCTGATTGTATTCTGGGTGGTAATATTCCCAGCAATACATTTTCTGGTGTCTTTTGTAATTGAGTGTGACCAGTGAAATATAAACAGAGGTGATTGGATAGGGCTTTGGAGAAAACTCCTTAAAGGAGGCTGACTCAGCTGGGAAGTACCCTTTTATAACTCTTCCTCTTCCTCTGTGCCTGGAATTTGGGTGTGATGGCTGAAGTTTCAATAGCCATCCTGGACAATGAGGCCACCTTGAAATTGGAAGACAGGCACTAATGTTGGTAGAGCAGGGAGGAACCTTGATTCCTGATGACCACAGAGTCAACATTTGCAGCCCTGGACTATGCACCTTCAAATTGGAGAGGGAAAGAAAACTCTGTCTTATTTAACCAATTTATTTGCATTTTTTGGTTATTTGTAAGCAAACCTTTCTGTTATTTGTAAGTAAGCCTATTTATATTGAAGGTGACATTGTCTCCTTTTTAAAAGAAAGGAGTATCTTTAAAACCTTTGAAGTGTGTTTACTGTTGACCCTGTAAGTTCATCATATTATAAATTATTCCACAGGTATGACTGGATCCCAAAAATCTTACACCCTTTCTTTCTTTCTGCCCAGTGAAATAGCATTTCTTTTGGAGTCAGATATACCTGTTTTATTTTTAACAATTTTATTGAGGCATAACTAACATACCATAAAATTCACCCTTTTTAAGTGTACAATTCAGTGATTTTTATTGAATTTACTGAGTTGTACAAACATTACCACAATCCAGTTTTAGACCCTATTTATCAACCCACTTACATGATCCCTCGTGCTCATTGATAGCGAATCCCACCTCAGCCTCAGATGGTCACTAATCTACTTTCTATCTCTATAGATTTGCCTTTTGGGACATTTCATATAAAGAGAACCATGTAATTAGTTGGTCTTTTGTATCTGCCTTCTTTCAGTTAATATAAATTTTTAAAGGTTCATTTATGATGTAGTATATATCAGTAGTTCATTTCTTTTTATTGTTGAATAGTATTCCACTGAATGAATATATTATATTTTGTTTATCCAGATATTCATCAGTTGACGGATGTTTGGGTTGTTTTCTACTTTGTGACTATTGTGAATCTTGCTGCTCTGAACATTCCTCTTCAAGTCTTAAACCCACGTGACTTTGAATTTAGCTCTTCTGCTTAATCTACCTGGTGACCTCAGGTAGATTTCTTAAACTGCTTATCTCTAAGATGTGATTTCCTTGTCTCTGAAAGGTGATGATACAGTCTTCCTCTTGGAGTTGTTGTGAGAGCGAAATGAAATACCATGAGAGATCATTTATTTAGAAATCTGAACACTGGATTTATTTAGAAATCTGAACACTGGAGGCATACGAACAATAGAATTGTTTTAAAAGCATAACGTTAAAACAAATCACACCGTTACAGTGATTTTCAGTAATGCGCATGTGTAGTGATAGTGCTACCCATGGGGCTTCAAATGCCTAATTAGTATCGTCAGTTCATTACGGGCAGAGTGGTCCAGAGCACGTCAGACCCGCAGTGACTGTATTACGATATTCCCGGTAGTGCACAAGTTGTGGCTTTTCCATTGCTCATACGGTTTGGCAGGTAAGAACCGTCTTAAAGTTCAAAACTGAAGTGTACAAGTACGTAATCTTAATTATCCCATTGCAAATACTAAATGAAAAAAAAACCAAAAGAGTATATCCATGAGATCTGCATTAAGGGTTTTTCCTTTTTCTTTACTTGAGAGTAAGATACCCAAATTTTGGAAATATTGTTAATCCAGAACATTTAGGTTCCAGTCACCCTGGCTACATAATTTTCTATTGTGCCCTTTTTAAGTATATGCCTGAGGCCTATTAATTAAACTGCAGAAAGACAGGATTAACAAGATTAATGAGAAAAAAGCATACAAATTTTATTTTAAATTTTACATGCGTGAGAACTTCGCAGAATGGAAGTGAAATCCCAAAGAAGCAGTTCGACTTGGGGGCTTATATACCGTTTTTTTTAAAGGGCACTATGTTGTGGAGATGTGACTAGACAAAGAAAGGAGATTGGGCTTCCAAGGCAGCAAACCGTGGGAAGGTAAATGTGTGGGTAAAACTAACGGTACACAAGGTCGCTTACTAAGGTTTGTTTATGCAGACTCATTTCCATGTTCTCTCTGTCTCTGGCCGTGGGGGGTTGTTCTCTTTCTGGTGTAGGGGAAGCAAGAGGGGGAATTTAGGCAGAAATGGGAAGGGCATAGAGTTCTCCCTGTGTCTGCTTTTTCTCAATTGCCTTCAGCTCAAAAAAATCTTTGTGCCCAAGTGGCATATTTTGGGGTGACGTATTCTGATCCCCTTAAGTGTAACGATGGTAGAGCAAATGAAGCAAAGTACCTGTGACGTAAGTATTTAGTGAATGTTAGTCCTGTCCTGCATCCTGCCTCCCCTTGCCTCCCCTTTGCTCTTCTCGTCTTCCCTCCCTTCCCCTTGAATCAGCAGTATTCTTTTCTCCTCCTGCCCAGCTTTGGGGATTCATATATCACTGAGACAAAATGCATCCTGCTCTCGTGGAGATTACAGTGTAGCAGGGGAAACATGTATTAAAAAATATTGTACAAATAATTCTAAGTTGTGATAAGTGCTATGAAAGGAGAGTGTACAGTGCTTTGCAAATGCACAGTACAGGACCTAGTCTAGTCTGTAGAGTAAGAACTCTTCTCTAGAAAAGACCTCTGAAGGATCCTAGGAGATGGACGTGTAAAGGGCCAGGGGGCGGAGGCGAGGAAGAACATGCCCGACACAGGGAGGGAATTGTGAGAGCCACAAGTCAGGAAGGAGGTCAGTGTGCGCCAGAAACTGGAAGAAGGCGGTGTAGTGATGGGGAGATTCGCGCAGAGTGGGGCTGGAGGGTTGCGTGGGGCTTAGATCCTGCAGCAGTGTGGTTAAGCATTGTCTTACCAGTCATCTGACTTGTGGCAAGTTACTCCTTCTAAGCCTATGTTACTTTAAGGTTGATAACGCTCATCTTCATGGAGGCACTTTTGAAGATCAAGTAGATGAAACTTTTAGCTCCGTGTCTGATGTTATTTTTATCATTAAAAGTTTTACCTATTTTCCAGGAAAAGCTTTCTAAGATATTTCATGTATTTTTCTATCTTCTTGAACAGAATATTTTAAACATAATATAACTTTTTATTGATAAAGCCATCATCATGAACTGCGAACAGCATACTATACTAAGGTTTAGGTCTATTTGTCCTTGATTCATCTGATCCAGCATCCTGTCTTTTTGGGTGCTAGGGTCTGATTTTTATTTAATTTGTTATTTCTTTCCTTATTGTCAGGCATTTTCTTTCTGCTCTTAGCTTACTTCCTTCTAGTAATCTTTGTTTCCTTTAGACCTAGAAATTGGATTTAAGAATACGTTGCTCTGTGTAAAGTAAAAGTAAATAGACCTGAGGTGAGTAATAAGGCTTGTAAAATTTGTAACATCTGTCTTCTCCCTTGAGAGGCCATTTTTGTTTACTTTCAGTTCGCGATTATTATCTGGATTCGTGAAATTGCTGGATATGTGAGCTGTTCCTGCTCCCCAATTTGCTGCACGGTAGTATTTGGGCAGAGGAGAAAATGGGCTGTTCTGGATAGTGTTTTTCTAGTGCGTTTGTGGCTGGCTCACACCCCCATATCATGCTTATTAATTTATGCACGTAGTGTGATACTTAATGTTTATTATACCCAGACATTGTTCTAGTGCTTTATGTTATTAATAGGATTGATAATACTTAGTTACTATTATGTAATCAATTTGATTAATTCAGTTATATTATTCAACTTAATAGGAATATCCCTGTATTTAAAACAGTAAGTAACTTTTTTTGCTCTAAGTAATTTCTGATAAATTTACTTCTGGAATGAATGTTCTAGAAAACTTGAAAAGGGGTGTTTTAGAGCAGCATCAGACCCCTGCAGTATCAAAATTATTGATGAGAGGCCCCCTAGTCTAGATTTAGAGACTGTCCATAGAGGCAGCAAGAAGCCTTAAAAGGACACTAAGGAAGATATAAAAATGTGTAAAGGAATAAAGTAAAGTAGAGAAGAACACGTTTTTTGTATTGATCAGATAGTAGTGAATCGCTGAGGGCTTAGACTTAGAGGTGCTAGGAACTAGGCATTATAATGAGAAAAATTTGGGTCCTGCAAGAGAATGTGGATTATTTTTGATCCAATATTTTACACTTATTGTACTATTATAAATTAAAATACTGTAGGGATTTTGATGCATCACCATTGAAATTACAGTCTCTAATGCAGGTAATATGACAGTCTCAACAACTGTATGGACACTATAAGATTTTGGGGGCTTTATTTGGTTTGTTTTGTGATTTTGCTTTTTTTTCTTTTACTTTTTAAAAAGCCCCTGTATTGAAACATAATTCACATACCATACAGTTCACCCATTTAATGTATACAATTTTGTGGTTTTTAAGATATTCACAGAGTTGTATAATCATGAGCACAATCAATTTCAGAATTTTCATCATCCCCAAGAGAAATCCTGTACCCAATAACAGTCTCTTCAACCCTTTTCCCCTTCTCCTCTAGTCCTAGGCAGCTACAAATCTTCTGTCTTGGAATCTTACAATATGTGGTCTTTCGTGACTGGCTTCTTTGACTTAGTGTGTTTTCAAGGTTCATCCATGTTGTAGCATGGGTACTTTATTGCGTTTTGTTGCTGAATAATATTCTGTACGGACATTTTATGTTCCATTCATAAGATATTCATGGATATTTGGGGTTTTTGTACTTTTTGACTACTATGAATAATGCTACTACAAACCCTCATGTACCATATTTTGTGTGGACATGTTTTTATTTTCCTTAGATATATACCTAGAAGTGGACAATCTTGGTGATATGGTAATTCTCTGTTGAATCTTTTAGGGAGCTGCCAAACTAGCTGCTCATTTTTTACAGTATTTGAACTATTTATGGTAGCAAACATTCATTTATGATATTTTTGCTTGGGGCCGTTGTCTTCAAGGTGAGTTCTTTATTCTTTGTTCTACTGATGTGTGCACCTGTCCATTTGTGATGTGGGTCAGTCATCACATCTCAAATGATAAATGTAAATATGTCATTTGTATATATGTTCATCTAAATCCATTCTTTCTACTCCAAATGCATATATCTACTTAAATAGCCTTCTCATGAACCAAGGGATATGAGATCTGCCATAACCATAAAGAGGTTGATACTGGTTTGGACAATGAGAGAGAGGAAATGAGATCTTCACAGAGCAATAGGAGTCCACTTATTTAAATAAGAATGTCTTATTTGTAAAAGTGATGTCAAGAAGGTTAGAAGACATGTTTAAGACTACATGGGAGGGAGGGGGAATAATAGGAATATAAGGTTGGGGAGCAAAAATAGTTATGGCAGTTCCAAAATATCTCAGAAGAGAGGGCTTCATGGCAATTTTGAGGCAACAACTGTGGAAAAACCACCCAAAAGATAGTGATCTGCTATTATCAATTTTCTGCTGAAGTAGAAAAATGAAACTCTCAAGTCTATTAATAGTTTGAGAATATTAACAAAGAAATACAGTATTTTTCCCCTTTATGAGTTTTTTTCTCCCTCCATGTAAGAGTTTTGAATCTTGTCTCTAAATTATTTTGAACTCAAATTAGAAATTAGTCTTTAATCTAATTGTACATATGCATATATCAGTACTATAATAAACCATCTAACTTAGTGGCTTAAAACATAAAGCATTTATTATTGTTCATTAGTTTGAGGCTTGGCTTGACTGGACTGGCTCACCCTCACCTAGGGTAGTGTCAGCTGGGACGGCTGGAGCCTTTCTCCACCTTGCTTTTCGTCCTTCAAGAGGTTAGCTGGGGCTTATTCACGTGGGAGCAGGCCCCCTGTGCACAAGCACTCTTCAAGTTTGGGCTTCCGTCATGTTTGCTAATATCCTGTAGTTTAATGCCTATGAACAAATTGAACTCGGGGGGCCCTTATTTTACTGAGGTCTGAAATGCTGACAAATGCATTTGTCAATTGATGAAGCAGATTTGGGAAAGGAGGAGAAAAGCATTCAGTTAAGTTACTGTGCAAATGTAGCATACAGTAAGGTTTTTGGTGCAAGATATTTTAAATGATGAAATACGTATTCCAATAAAAAATTCCATGGCTATTGAAGTCACATTACGAAATGCAAATATACACTACCAATTTATGTACATTAATGACAGATCTTTCTGCTACCATTTTTAATTCTTCTTCCTTTCAGTTGCTGAAAGGAACTATCTTCACTCCTCCTGCATTATTTCACGTATTTTTCTCTTTCTCTTTACCTCTTTTTCTCTGTTTTCCCCTCCTCCCTTTCCCCATCTCTCATTCTCTCTCCTCCTCTTCCACGGCTCAGCAAGAGAGTGAAGTTTTTGCGTTGCATTTATGCCTTTCCCTGTTTAGCCATAAAAACCAACCAAGTATGTGTTTCATATAGCGCCACTATGATGGGGGAAATAAGCTCTCAATGCAGGGTGATTACTGTTGGTGATGATGGATAAAATAAAGGAAAGAATGTTATGTGGAATGTTGACCCTTCAGGGCTTGTAAGTGCACATTACATGGTCTAGATGGGAAGCTGAGCTGGTTTGATATTGGCTACTGGAAATGGCAGTGTTTGTAAATTTTCAAATGACACTGGTATGAATCAGACTTTAACTTTTATTGCATTGAATACACTTACTAACTGTATTTTAATATTATTTTTCTAGAGTTTTGTGCTATGGGAAACACTAGTTGGAAATTTGAAATCCTTAGAAATCGGGTAGTTTTTATTTTACCTGCTCTTTCATGTTAGCTTTAATTATGATTTTATGTTTTAAAGTCACTCCCCCAAAGCACACGAGAAGAAAGGTTTTTCTTTCATAATTTTCTGACTGAACTAATTTTTTGTTCTATCTATTTAAAAATGCTTTCTTTTAAACAATAAAATAGGCTCTTTTTAAGGCTGTTACTTTATAGAACTGGAAAGTATTTATTTGTTAACATTCATTTCTATTGTCTTTGAAATTTGTACTGCCTTCCAATATAATTTCAACAATAATAGGAAAAAATGAAAGATAACCTAGAATTATACTGCCAGAGCAAAATATACTGTGTTTATTATTTGTGATTCATTCCAATTCTGTTTCATATATATATGTAACTTTAACAATATGGTAATAATGGTGTGGATTCAGTTTTCTTTAAAACTGGATTTAAGTAGTTTATCCTATGGCTCCTCTTCATTAAACTAAAATCAGCACAGGTATTTCACCAAGACTACTATTTGTCCTCTTTGACCATTTCAGTAAATTTTGAGAAGTGAAAGTGGAGTTTATTACCTACAATAATGTCTTATAGCTTAATTTTTAAAATCATCAAGCTAGTAAAAGCTCTTCCAAAACAAACAAACCAACCCCTACTCTACAGATGTAGACCATCACTATCTTTTCTGAGCATTGTGCCTTTAATGTGTTTGAGTCTTTCTGAGGTGCATGATATGTGTTATTTGTTTGAGTTTCAGCCATAACTTACTAGTGATTTTTCTCCATTATGGACTTTACACATAATGAATTTCAGGAAATACACAGCAACAGCTTCTTTTGCTTGTAGATAGAGACAGTAATATGATGGAGTGATCAAATACAAATGCTCCTTTAATTTATTTTGCCAAGACATTTATCCATGTTTTATTTATAAGGCAATTGAAGTCATTCATTTTGTATGGAACTCTTCCTCTTCTGAATAACAAATAATATATTATCATATATACTGCATTGGAGGAAAGAGTGATGAAAGCCATACTTGAAAATAAAAGTTTAATATTTTGGGCTCATTGGGCACAATTATAGTGGTACTATCTTTGTTTTCAACTGAATCAGAATAGTGTGAGCAGATTTTTTTTTTAAATTGGGATGACATATAGCATAGAGTTGTATGAAAAATAGAAAATTCTTTATTCAAAGTGGGGAAGGGTTTTTTTTTTTCAGCTGAAGAGCATTTTAAATGCACAAAATCTGTCTGAGAAATATCCCTTTGCAAGATCTTTGCATACACATGATTTTAAATGCTTTCATTTTATGGGTGACTAGAATGAAATGGGAGCCTATCTGCCCAGGGATCTCTGATATGGCCATATGAAAACAATGACTAACTGATTTGCTTTAAACTCTTACCACAGACTAGCTCATCTGAAGGGCATTAGCAACACTTCATTTTGGAATCAAGTCAAGTTGACCCTTTGTGTTTACTGTTGCCTGGTGCCAGCAAGAAATATATCCAAAGCTACAATGTCGTGGTAATCATTGTTTACCCTCAGTTAAAATTCCAGCTAATGGGTACAATGTGCCATAGCTTCATATTGCTTGATACTACCCACTTCTAGGATATTTTAGAAGAAAAGGTCAGGCCAGAAAGAAGTTATTCAGAATCTCATAGAATAAATGGCAGATGATGGGTTAGCTAGCTCTGTGAAAGCAGTCTCTGCATTTTAAATTGAGTAAGGATTTAAGTATATTAATGCTTAATTGCTTCCTGTAAATTAGTTTGGGCAGAGCCATGTAACATTAAGGTCATAGTTTACCACCATGTTTTTCCAAAGCATGGTCACCGACATCTGGTCACAGACATCTGGGATAGAAATGTGATCTACCCTGAAAATTAGAAATCTTGCTGTGAGATTCGTTTCAATAAAGAGCTCTTTCTTAGCACTTTGAATGTATCTGACTTATGAACCACTATTTTAAGAATATCTCTTGTATAGATATTCAAACATATCTGATTATTATAAAAACACTGGTTTGTAATTGTTTTAATCTCTGGTTTGTCTTTCACAAAGTTATTCTATTGTCGGGGCATTTGAAAGCCTTTCTGTACAAAGAGCTTTTGACCTATTACATGTTTTAAGTCTGACATTTAGCCTACTTGCATTGTCTACCATACTGTAAGGGCTGTGGCTCTGGGAGCACCTCATAGTGTCCCTTCAGTGGTACTGTAGGTGGGATTTTGGATTGAGGAAAATGTGGCGCCTGATAATGTGTTTTCTGAATTATCACAGAGCTGCCTTTTTCTTTCCCAGAACAGCCACTGCTGGTAGGTTAATATTTCCAAGGTCAAAGTGATGGCTGGAAATTATTCCTATTGTGACCGAATAGGCCATCTCAGCGTTTTTAAGGTTTTATTGTAGTTTCCAAGTGAGAACAGTAAGCTAGTGTAGCTTCCTAACAGTTTTTGTGAATTTCAGAACAAAACAATGTATGTATGTGTTTCTTGGAAAATTCTTTTTCTTGATGGGTTTTCTGGGACTGCTTCAGAGTGTTCCTTCTTCCCATCCTACTTCTTTCTAAATCAGGATTCTTAACCTTTTTTCATCATGGTCCCCTTTTGACCTCTCAGAGTAATGTTGCTACATGCATTAAAGAATGTGTAGTAGTACAAAAGGAACCAATTATATTGAAATATAGTCATAATAAATAACAAGATCTAGTGGCAAGTCTAATAATACCACAGTTTCAAAGTGTTTATGAGCATAGGTGTAATTTTGAGATAACTGCAACAGAGTGTGGAGTGATAGGCACTGGAGATTTTAAGGCTCGGGTGAGGTAGGGTGGGTGATGGGAGGTTGCTTTGTGGGTACAATGTGTGTTGCCCAGTGATGGATGCACTGAAGGCCCTGACTTCACCACAATGCAATGTATCAATGTAGCAAAATTGTACTTGTACCTCATGAATATATACAAATAAAAAATAAATTTAATATTTTTTAAAAAACTACTGAAAAAGAGATAACCTGTAATAGTTGTTATGAAAATATTTGTGATTTCTATTGGTGACAAAGTTACAAGGATGTTAATACTGTCATAGCTGTTGTCTATAATCATCATTGAAGGAAGTGCTAAATTTCAGTAGAAGTTAGTAAAATAAAGACATGTATTTTCCCCATCCAAGGTCATGTACTTCTTGAATTCTGTCCTTAGATTCCATATTAAGAAGCCCTTTTCTAAAGGGATTCCTGCTTGTCTGATCAATATTCTTCTTGAGCCAGTATTCCAGAGAGAGAGTCTGTTATTTGCCTTTTGCTCCTGGAGGGTTGACTTCCCTAAACATTAGCAGATGAGGCCTATCATGCTGCTAAGGCTACATTCAGTGTCTTTAGCTTCTGCCAGAAGAGACACATGGTCACACATGGTTGGTGCATTATTTTCCTTTTCCTCAGATAATTGGCTCTTTCTTCACTTGAGAGACCAATACAATATTGTTACCCGGGCTGTTGAGAAATTCATATTTCTTTGGGATGGTGTAAACCAAAGCATAAATCATTTTGTCACAAGTCCCCAATCTTTTCCTTCCTAATTAGCCCGAATTAGTTAATCTCATTTATAAATGTTGACCACTCCTTCTTTATCCAAGTTGATGTCAGGATGGGAATTTGTTTGTGATATAGGATCACTAATTTAAAATAAACCAGTTGTTTATTGCACTAAGAGGAAAGACCAAATTGATTTGTAAAGAATTCTTTTAAAAAATATATGATGTAAGATACTATAAAACTTTTTCCTTTGATCCTACATTCTAGTGCTCAAGAGAGAAGCTTAACAGAAGTTCCTGAAGCCAACAAATGCATTATGACTACCTAGTTTAGCACATAAATTCACAAAGGTATTTCACTTCCCTGGACACAGTAGAGAGAATCAGCAGTAGAATACAATTACTTTAATTTTACTGCAGAAACTTAATGAAAAATATATTTAGATGGTAGAAAAGAGAGCAAAGTTACAAAGGGACAGGAACCATAATATCACCCCCATTAAGTGCATCAAACTGTACTTAATTTAAGGTAAATAATGCATATTTAAATCATACAGTAGGTGAGCCTTCTATGTTGGTTCACTAAGGACTAGAGTTTACAAATAGAGAACTTTATCTGATTTATTTGAACACAAGGTCTTCCTATGGTATGCGTATCTGTTGTTACTACACTCTGAGCTATAAGTAAAGGAATATGAAGAAAAAAATTTAATTAGAAATATAGTTAGAATAAATTTCAAGTTGCATAGAAGAGAAAAATTGTAGATAAAACAGGTTTCAGTTCATTTTGTGATACGTGGAAAATGTGAATTATATCCAATTAAGAAAAAATGGCTACAGTTGAAAGTGTTCTGTTCAGTAAGCCATGGTAGGAAGCCCTAAAAAATAGTCATCAATATTCCCAAATGAAATGCCACACTTTTCTCAAAATAATCAAAATTCTTTCTTGTTTTTAGCCAAAAAAAAAAAAAAAAAAGGAGGGAATGATGAAGGGGGAGACGTTTACTGTTCACTTCCTTTTTATTCTTGGTTAAATATTTTTAAATATGCCAGTCATTCTCAAACTTTAGTTGCATCAGAATCACCTGGAGGGTTTGTTAAAACACAGACCCCTGGTCCCACCCCCAGATTTCTGATCCATTAGGTCAGGAGTGGGACCCAATTATTTGCATTTCTAACAAGTTAGGTACCATGCTTTGAGAACTCCATACTCTATTGTCCATTTAAGTGTTTCCCAGCAGTAGTGATGACTCACGTGATAATCTTTTGCTTAATGACAAATGATGTCTGCATGACCTCATAGAGCACCTCACCATCTTATTGAGAAACAAGAGGAGCAGTTCCTTAGTTGAAGGAAGCTGTCTGATAAATATAAAGGGAGCTCTGAGCCATGATCTCGGGAGCAGGCAAAGTCCTTTAGATTGGAGAGAGACCTGTAATGAAATGTTGTTTTCTTATAGTCTCAGCAAATACAGAGGTTAATGAGATGATAATGTTTTTAATTGGCTATAAAAATTCTGATCTTACAAATAAAATTAAAGGTTTTGTCAGTTATTGTGATTTTGCATTTGGCATTAGTGATGCCCTTAACAGGTACTGTATAAATCTACAACTGTACATTTTCTTTTTTCTGATGACTGATCATTATATTCTATTCAGAGTGCTGTCACTGTCAGTTGGTTTCTGCAAACCTAAACAGGGAATAGGGTTTCAAATTCTCTGCTATGGTCCTTTGTATATTGATTCATTCAAATACTAGGTGACCATTTAATTTTTTAATTTTTGAAGTCAGCCAGGATACTTGAAAGTGCTCAGAGTGAGACCGTATATGAGTACTCTCTGTACTGCTTCATTTTCTATAAACCTGAAACTGCTATAAAAGATAGTCAGTGGATCAAAAAAAAAAAAAGTACTCAGAGCCAACACTTCTGTCTGAACAAAAGGAGAAGAGATGAGAAAATGTACATAGTTTGGAGAAGAAAGATCCTGGATGTGCAAGTTTTTTTTCTCTTCTTAAATCTCTGTTCATTTATACATCCAAACATCAACAGATGTGTGATTTAGCATTTGCCCTGCACCTCTGGCTCTGAGGACCATGGAGTTTTTGTATATGGATACGCGGCTGCAGTGAACTCTGTCATTGTTCTGAACAGCTGGGAATGGCGTATAGCTCATTAAGACAGGAGATGTTATCCAAGCCTCCCCTGGCATCCTGAAGAGTAGTGAATATGTTTTGCTTCCTCAGATGTAAAGTATCCATTTCGTTACCACCTAGTGTTCTCTTGCTTTTATTGAAAAATTCTATTGGCCCCATTGCCTCTTTGAATGATGTGCACAGTTTATGCCAGCTGTTCCTTTTTATCAGCTTCTCTTTCTTCTTTGGTTTTTTATTATGTTGATGGTGTGTGCTGTGTCCTTTACTTAAAAACAATAAAACCCTAGTGTAATTAGTACATATCACTTCTTCATGTAATTAGAAGAATATTAAGAACAGATTTTCACAATAAATCCCCATCATTCAGACATCCCTGCTCACTTGGGTATAAAAAGCAACTTTGCTAGAAAGAGGGTTGCAGTTTAAGTTTCTCATAGTTTACAGGGGAGGGAGCTAATATTTGAGCTCTTATTTTATGTCGGGTGCTGTACTCCTATTATTTCATTTGAATGTGGCAATAAATCTGTGAGTATTATCATCACATTTTGTACATGGGGCACTAAGCATCAGAAAGATCTAAGAACCGAATTAGTAAGTTGTGGAGCAGGGATTCATATCTGTGTCTTTCTGGCTCCATGATCTCCTATACTCTTTATGCTACCTTTTTGTGACTTATATATTAATATAAATTCACATGTCTGTGTTCATTTTTCATGTAGTGTCATTGTCTGCTTATGTGGCATGATTCTTCAGAACAAAAAGAAAGACAACTAGAGGAAGCATGTTAAAAATACCACTTTTATCTGGAGATTCAGATTTGTATCTAGGTCATCATTTTTCTATTTGGAGAATTAGTCTTTGCAAATGAAATGGGGATGTTTAGGAATAGTAACTCAGAGCTTTCTCTGTAATTGGAGAAAGGAAAATATCAACCTCTCTACTAACGTATATTGGGAGTTTACAATGTGCCAGCCACATAATGCATTATTTTATTTAATCCTCTAGGAGTTGTAGGAATAGATGTGGAAAATGAGGCCCAGAGCAGTTAAATAATATGCCCAAGGTCACATAGCCTGCAAGTGTACAGCTGGGGCTAGAGCTGCCATCTGATTCCAGAGCTCATGCTCTCAGTCAATGTGCTACACTGCCAAGGAATGGCAGTTTGAGGTGGGAGTGGTGTGACACAGTAACCTAGAAAAAGAGAGGTAAGTTATTAGAACACCTGGACACTTTCTTTTTCCATCAGTAAAATAGAAATAGTAAGAAAATGGATATACAGTCATATGTGACTTAACAGTGGGAATATATTCCAAGAAATGCATTGTTATTCAATTTTCTCATTGTGCAAACATCATAGAGTATACTTACACATACCTGGATGATATAGTGCACTTCACACCTAAGCTATATAGTATACCCTATTGCTCCCAGGCTACAAACCTGTGTAGCATGTTACTGTGCTGGATGCTGTAGGCAATTGTAACACAATAGTAAATATTTGTGTCTATAAACATATGTAAATGTAGAAAAGGTACATTAAAAACATGATATGATAATCTTATGGAACCGCCAGTGTATGTGTGGTACATCGTTGACAGAAACATTGTTATGTGATGCATGACTGTACATTTATCCATCCTCAAATGCTAATCTCCTAAAGAGAAACTGAAGTATGTGTAAATTTACTTTGTATGCTTTTTATTAATCCAAGAAAGTTAGTTACATGATTTCCAAGTCACTCTTGTTGGGTATAAATGGAACTCGGGGTTTGAGAATGAAAAAGGAAGTTCAAGCAGTGGCAGAGAACAGGTTTGGCACATGTTCAGCTTTGTCAAAGGTAAAGGGAGATGAAGGATTCCAATTCACTTTGCATGCCAAGGCATCTGTGCGGAAGGAGGAAGCAATGTCATGTGCATTGGCATATTAAATGTATAACCTTGAATGCAGTAGGCATGCTTACCCTAATCTTTTTTTTTTTCTAGTTAAAGAATCTCTAAAATATTTGGCATTTCTGACATCTTGGCCAGACTCATGGAGACAGGACTTATTAGAGACCGAAATCATTGAACATGTGAATGGAGTAATGAATACCTCTTAGTATACATATACCTACAAATACTTCTTAGTATACATATTTTTGGTCATAAATCAAAACTATAGCTAAAGGATAAAATAAAGTTTCTAGTAAGGAAAAGGTTTAAATGCAAATAATACTGTGGTACCTATTACTACATTTCCTTTATTTATTTATTTATTTTTTTTGAGACAGAGTCTCACTCTGTTGCCCGGGCTAGAGTGCCGTGGCGTCAGCCCAGCTCACAGCAACCCCAAACTCCTGGGCTCAAGTGATCCTACTGCCTCAGCCTCCCGAGTAGCTGGGACTACAGGCATGCGCCACCATGCCCGGCTAATTTTTTCTATATATTTTTAGTTGTCCAATTAATTTCTTTCTATTTTATAGTAGAGATGGGGGTCTCGCTCTTGCTCAGGCTGGTTTCGAACTCCTGACCTTGAGCAATCCGCCCGCCTCGGCCTCCCAGAGTGCTAGGATTACAGGCGTGAGTGGGTTTTTTTCCTAAGCCCTTTTTGTGTCATTTTTATTATTGGTACTTTGTTGGCTAACAGGTTTTCAGACAACAGCCTGGCCTTCCATTTCTTCTTCAGATGGTTTTTACGTGGCTTGAGGACTGGGATGTCCAGGTGTGCCCCTGCCCAGTTGTGCCGGGGGACCACACGCACATCGTGGCTGCTGCTGGCAATGGGAGTCAACACACAGATTGCGAGAGGCACTGGGGCTGCACAGGCGTCTGTGCTGTGAAAGAAACCCCCACGGTGACAGGGGAGTGGGGGTAGAGGTACAGGTGGGAGGAGAGGGCGTCCACCACCTGCAGGAGCTAGAGTTCCGTCCAGGAGAAGGTGGTCGGGATGGACCCTGCCAATAGCAGGCAGAGCAGCCCTGCTGCCTCCAGGGGGGACCTTTAAACCAGGGGTGCCTGCGGGAGCCAGTCACGCCACCTCTGCCCTGGGTGGCCATCACGCCGTCGCACGGAAGGCCCGTCCTTGTGCAGTCCAGGGACAGATGGTGCACTGGCCTCGGCTCGTCCTGCCTTGGGCTGGGAGTCCAGGGCCTTGGCAGCCCCATGCTGGAAACAGGGGAGCTCTGGGCTGTGGTCAGGCGAGCGGCAGGGGTCCGAGCCCCACCTGGGCAGTGGCTGTGGAGTCGGGGTGCTGGGCCTGGGTGGGCTGCCACGCGCCACTCTGTGTCGGGAGATAGGATGTCGGCTGTGGACAGCCCGGCTTTGCTGTCCAGGGTGGTCGCCATGACTTTTGCCGGCTGGCTTGCACCCAGCACTATGTCGAGAGCTCTGCGTGCGGGACTCGCTTACCCTGAGGCCCTCTGCGTGCAGGGGTCCTGGAGCTCCCTGCCTGACGGGGCACCTCACAGGGATGACGTGGCCCGTCCAGCTCATCAGCTGCATGTGGCAGAGCCGGGCGTGAGCCAGGCCTGCTCCAGGGCCCCCACCTGGCTGTGCATCCTGCTACCTCCGTCCTTCCATTCCAGAGCCCCGAGGATTTTGGGCAAGTGTCTCAGCATCTGTGCCACTGATTTCTCATTGATAATTCAGTGAGACGGTGGAGTGTTTGCTGGCACGTAGGCACTGGGTGAGTGGTGGCTGTGACCGGCAGCTTGGGGGACAGAGGGCAGCCGTGAACAGCAGGGAGCCCAGCCCAGGCCTCTCACTGCCATTTGATCTCCTGGCGCCGGGGTCCCCATGCACCTGTCTGTGGCTATAGTCTCCGGGCCAGCACGTCCTACTGTCTGGCCCGGGTCGGTGGCGGGAGTGCCTGCACCCCAGTCCCATCTCTGCAGCGTGAGCCCAGCCCCATGTTGAGGCCCGAGGCTCTGGGGGCGCAGGGCAGCCGGGGCCTTGTGTGTTCTCACGGGCACAGGAGCCAGACCGGGGTCTGTCGTCAGCGGTAACGAGATAATAGTGACTGGGGCCCCCACACTGGGAGTGGACCGACCCAGTGTCTTGGTGCGGCCACCGAGACACGGTGCCACACTGGGGGCGCAAACAAGAATTTATTCCCTCCCAGCTCTGGAGGCTGGAAGGTCCTATCAGCGTGTCGGCACAGTTGGTTTCTTCCGAGGCCTCTCTCCTTGGCTTGTCGATGCTGTCTTGTCCCTGTGTCCTCACATGGTCGTCCCTCTGTGTGTGTCTGAGTCCCACTGTCCGCTTCCATGAGGGCACCAGTCGTATAGGGCTGGGGACCACCTGTATGGCCTCGTTTTTCACCTTAATCACCTTGGTGAAGACTCTGTCTCCAAGTACAGTCACACCCTAAGGTACTGGGGGTTAGGGCCTCGTCACATAAATTTTGGGAGGGGACACAGTTGACCCACGACACCGCGTGAGCAGCCAGGCCCCACCCCAGGCAGAGGTGCATCCTGGCAGCGGGGAAGGGTTGCCTGGGGCGCTGGCTGTTTTCAGGCCAATCGTGTTTCAAGCCCTTGATGGTTTTTCTCCCGGTGACCTCAATCAAATCGCAGTCCTGGGTTTATGACAACAGGAAGATTTCCTCGGGGACACACTGGTTTCATTGTAGGACAGTCGGCTGGGGAGCGCTCCAGCTAACCACGGACAGAAAGTGACTTGAATGTGCGCCAGACGCCCTGTACGGCTGAGCAGTTGGTGATAGGTTCTGTGACCCAGGCCAGCGTGGCCGGACGTTGGGGGGTGTCTGCAGGGGGCCGTGTCTGCGCTGAAGTTGGGACGGGCAGGATGTGCCTTTACACAGGAAGGAAGCGGCCAGGCTGTTTGGTCCCATGTTCCGACCCTGCTGCGCAGTGGCTCGGGTGTAGGGGGATCTCACCATGGGACTGACGGTGCCGGCCGCGCTCCTCCGGCACAGGCCGACTCCGGGCTTCCTGTGCGCAAGGCCCCGGGTGTGGCCCTTGCCCTGGAGGCTCTGTCCGGGAGGGCTCAGGCTTGGGGTATCTGAGCATCGCAGACCCTGGGATGAATCTGGGGTGGGGACATGGTGTCCAGGGCCCAAGGAAAGGATGATGCCGCTGGGACTCTGGGAACTTTGGGGTCCTGCGACCCAGGTAAACGGCCGCTGTGATCCTTCCCCCATGGAGCGTGGGGAAAGGCCTGGCACACGAGTGGCCGGATTGTTGTCTTTGTCCCCAGTGAGCCCAGCCATGGCTTGGCTGCGGCCACTCCCTCTCCCGGGCTCCTGGGACCTGCGGTGCCCTGGCGGTGGGCCTGGGTGGGGGCGGGAAGGAGTCCCTGTGCCTTGGGCCCCCCCTGGAGGCCTCTCTACTCCCTCCTGTCACGTCTGGGCGCCGTGCCAAAGACACGAGGAGTCACTTTATTAGGATGTTGGCAGCTTTCCTGGGGGAGCTACCGGAGGCCAAGAGCAGGGCAACAGCATTACGGCAGGGGCTTCTCCCTGGGCCCTGCTGGAGCCCCTGCTATGACATGTGGCCCGACTCCATCTCCCAGGAGGGGCTGGGCTACCCCCGCCTCCATCTCATATGGCCTTGTGCCCGCCCGGGAACATGGGTGGCACAGGCTACACTAAAGCTGTTCTCTGTGCAGTCCGGAGACCCCCTGACCGTCCTCGCTGGGGCGGGGACTTCAGCCCTGTCTGCTCTGGAGCGGTCTGGGCTCCCCTTCCGGCCCCCACAGAAAGGCACCTGTTTGCTGATGTTCGGGCCATTGCTGAGTCCTCAGGGACTGGCCAGCCCGGCCCAGCGCCCATGTGGCCCTTGTCCGGGACTGGAGGCTGTCAGGCTGCAGCCGGGGTGTCTTGGGCCCAGGGCAGCCCCTGGCACTGCGGTTGGGCCACTCGGTTACCTTCTATCCTGGGCCGTGGGGCCCCTGCTGCAGCGCCCTGGCCATGAAGGGTGTGGGGAGTTGAGCTCCACGGGCTTTGTTCCTCTTTCTCTCTGGAGCCTGTCTTGAAGTCTTCTGTGGGTTTCGTGAACCATCCTTGCCTGCTAGGCTGTTTCTTTCTGGAAGCTTCCCCGTGTCCACTCATTTTCCAAATCAGTGAATACACGTTGTTTTTCTCTGACTCTAAACAAGTAAGATGCAGCTCGAGGTCTGCCTCTTCCAGGCAGCCCGACCAGCGTTCATTGGGCTCTTGGAGTTGGTTTTATTCTTTTAGGCAGGATCGCCCAGGGCAGACGTCCCAGCTTTCCAAGGGCCACAGAACCTTCCACGCTCCCCCGCCAAGCGTCCTTCCCACTCCCGCGCCCCCACTCTGCTGGCAGTGTGAGCTAGGTCCTCAGCCAGGTTCTGGAGTTCGTCGGTGCTGGGGGAGGGTGTGTTGGTGTCCCTGCAGGATGCCGCCGCCTTCCCGGTGCCCCAACTGGGGGAACCGAGTCTGCAGCTCCGGCCAGCAGGCCTGAGAAGTGCTCCCAGGAGGACTCTGTCCACATACTGCAGGGTCCCCTCTGTGGCTCCCTGGGTGCTCAATTCATGGCCCTGGAGCTCCAGCCCTATCCCGCGTACCCTTCCCTAGGAGCCTGGCATCCTGGGCAGATCCCGCCAGGTAAACACTGAGCAGCCTGTGAATACCAAGGAGTCCTCGTCTGCATGCACTGGGCCTCGTGCCGGGGCGGTGGCTGCATGGTAGGCTTGGGGAGGCTCCTGGGGCTGCCAGCTGCTCAGCTGGCACCGGCTTCCCCTGCTGAGTGGGGACAGCGGGAGGTGAGGGCAGCTAGAGCTAGTGTCTCTGGGTGTGCTTGTGGGAGGCATGGCCCTTCCCCCAGCGACCGGTCCCCTGGGCGTTGGCCCTCCTGGACAGGCAGGGGGTGGGAGCATGTCACCTTGTCACACACCCTTCTTCCTGGTATAGCTGGAATGTGGCCCCCTGAGAAAGCCTGTTGGGGACGGCACTGGGGCCAGTGTGCAGAGGGGGCGAGTTTGGCTGCATAGTTGGCCTGGGCTTGAAGCACGGACTCTGGGCCCCACCGGGCACTAGTGGGTGGGCTTTTGCCACCCTAAGCCTCACTTTGTCCATCTGTGAAATGGGACAGTGACGCTCATGGATGGGTTGGGTGAGGATTTGGGTGATGAGAGGTCTAAAGACAGCCTGCTTCCCAGGCAGCCAGGGAGAGTCCTGGGTCATCACTTTCTCTGTCCTCTGAGTGGAGCGAGAACACGGCTCAGCCTGGCCGCACACTCGTGCACCCTCATGACACACGCAGACATGGGTGTGGCCAGACGTGCGATCCCCCTTTGCTGTGGGGAGGCTGGGGGGGAAGTGGGGCTGTCACTTCCTCCTCTGTCAGCAGGGAGACTGGTTTTTGTGGCAGCCGTGCGGGAAAGTGCTGGAGAGGCTGCCACAGGCGTGAGAGTTGAGGGGGAGAGAAGTCCAGGGTGGGCAGACCGTGTCCATGCGCCCCTCGGGAGTGGGCGGGAGCACAGGCCCTGGGCTGTGAAGATGTTGGCTGCTCACCCTTTCTTCCCCCGAGTTGGAGGCTCTGCCGTCCCTTGTCCTTGCCAGTCCGAACGGTCAGCACCAGTAAGTCACAGCGGTCAGCACTCGGCTGTCCTGCTGACGACCACGGGTGCGGCTGGTGGTGTGGCCTCCCGTCCGCCCCTGCGGAAGTGCGTGGCCGGGCTCTGCCATGGTCTGGGCCTGGGTTCCACGTGGCTCCCCGGCCTTGGGGACATCCAGCTCTGAGAGCGTCCCTGCAGGAGGGCACGGTGCCTGAGCTTGCCAGCACCGCGGGGCAGGGACCCCTCCTCACCCGACCCTCTGTGGGGGGCAGTCTTTCCAGCATGCCTGGGAGTCCTTGCCGGCAGGCAGCCCAGCCCTCACCGTGCGTGCGGAAGGTGTTCCCTGGTAAATACCGGATGAACAGACGGGTGAGTGAAAGACTGCTGGCGCCAAGTACGGTTCTTGGCCCACAAGAGCCACCCAAGGGATAAACACGCAACCACAACGCGCAGCAGCGAGATTCCAGGGGTGCTGAGTTTTCATTTGCACGACACGGGTCACAGTTTGAAGAAGGTGTGGTCATCGCTGTGGGGTGGGATCTCTGTCCTGGCAGGGGCCGTGGCCACAGGCTCCAGGACAGCACCACGCACCCTGACCCTGACCCTGTGCCCAGGGCGGCCCCAACCACAGTGTTGGGGTCGTTGTCCTGGGCAGTTTCTCCCCGTGGCCTCTGCGACTTCTCCGCACGCCCTTGGTGCTGCTAAGCAGAGATGCCTCCTCCCCTTGAAGTCAGCAGGGCCTTCCCCTCCCCACCCACAAGCGCCTGCTCCAGGGTGTCTGGGTGGGGAGCTCGGCCGCCTCTTGGCAGAGTCTGAAAAAGACACACTTGTCCCCTGACTTGGGAAAAGTCACGTTAGTGTGGCGCTCCGGAGGGCCGCGTTGGTGTTCTTCCCCGGAGGGGCTGGGCCTGCTGCTGTGGGGGCTGCCAGGACCCTGGGAAGCCCCTGTCAGCCACAGGCACCTGGGGAGGCTGGACAGGCCCCCAGAGCAGGACTCCGCAGTGGGCTGTCCACAGGGCAGGAGCCCCCCACCTGGGGCATCTGAGGGTTGGTTTGGGCTCATCTTGGTTTGCTCTTGGGGTCAGCATGGCCCACTGCTCAGAGTGGTCTGTGTGAGCTCTAGGGTGATGGGATAGATTCAGGGGCTCGGGGAGGCAGAGAGGGATCCCCCACCAGAGGGGCTGGTCCTCTCATGGGCCACCGGGCTCCCTCCTTTGGTTCCTGGGAGATGGAGCGACCCAGAAGAGGGCTGGGTGACATTCACCACCAGCACCCAAGACAGGACGCTACAGAAGGCCCACCCTTTCAACTGGGGTGCCGGGTGTCTGGACGAGAGCTGGAAGGAGGAACTGGCCCTTCCGACAGGGAAGGAGAGCCGTCCCTCCAAAGTCAGCGCAATGGCATTTACACCTCTGCCCCCACTTCAGGCTGGGACAGTGGCACCTGCGTCCTGCCCATGGCCTCTCTTGCAGACGGGGCCGTGTCCGTGCCCAGGTGGCCTGGCTGGCGCCCCAGCACCCCGCCCTGCCCCTCCCCCTGCGTTCCTGCACCTGAGCCCAGCTGCTGTGCTGAGGAAGTGGAATCCCGCAGCTGCCCACAGAGGGTGTGGCCCCAGCTGGCTCCTGGCCTGTTTTCTCCTGTCGTCCGTACGTTAACGGAGCTCAGAGGGCTGGTCTTGGGTTGAGCCACCGCCTCCGCCGGGGGCCGTGGTCCTGGAGCCAAGCACGGCTCTCAGGAGTGAGGAAGTGTGGGGCCTAGGCAGTGTCCTCCAACCAGTGTCTGTCACGTACACACGCACACACACAAATGTACACACACGTGCACAGGAGCACACACATGCACACATGTGCGCGCACACACAGACATGCACACACACACACACCAGAACACCAGAGTCGGGACGTGCCCGCCCTCACCGGTGGCCACCCTGCTTCTGCTGCTTCACTGCGGCACACGCAGCCCTGCGGCATCCCCTACCCCCACCTGCTGCCTCTCCTGTCTGGACGGTCAGTGTGAGCTCACCTGGGTCCAAGCGCTCCCCCTCTGCTGATAACTCCCAGGCTTCGTCTCCGCCCCGGAATTCTCTTGGAGAGAGATCCCATGTATCCTGCCACCTGAGTGGCACCCCCGGCCCCAGATCCCAGGTGCTCCTGGGATTTAACTCATCCAGACGCCTGGCTCCATGGCCCGGCGTTAATCCTGCACTGCCACTGTGTCCCTGGCCCCAGACCAGAGGCCCGCCTGGTGCCTGCCTCTCCGGCATCCCGCAGCCTCCCGGCCGGTCCCTGGGGTGTGGCCCTTGCCAAAGTCTCGTCTCCCCCGAGCAGCCAGAGGATCTTTAAACGCAGCTGGACTCACGGCTCTGCTCAGGCCCTCCTGGTGCCGTCTGGCCCTGGGGAAGGCACGGCCGACCTGGGGGCTGCCCTGTGGCTGCGCCTGCCCCCCAGCTCATGGCTCTGCTGTCCCTGCAGTGCCTGCCTGACTTCCTCCCATCTGGGGGAGCCCTGTCCTCCATCCTGCCCCCCATAGTGGACATGGGCTCTGAGTGTAGGGCTGTGGGCAGGTGGTGGCTCAGAACTCAGGGCCTCGTCCCCTAAGAACGTAGGTCTCTGCCTCAGGGCAGGTGGAGGGAGCGTGTGTTCAAACAGTGGGTTTTCTGGAGCCGGTCCCACGGCGGGGAGGGCCTTCCTTGTCCACAGATGGTCCTGTGGGCTGAGGACCCCGGCCTGGGAGCTGGGGCCCCGGCCTGGTGGTGGGGCCCCTAGGGCTCCTTGTGCCTGCAGCAGGCCCGAGCCGCCCTTGCCCCTCACGCTTGGGGAGGACCAGGCCCACAACAGCACGTGGCAGGACACGCCGGCGGGGCCAAGACATGTTCTTTCAGCCCCTCTGGGGTCCTGGCTGCAGGCTTGGCTGTCGACAGGCAGCGCGCGCCTTATGCCGGCGCAATTCTCGTTTGGCTGTTTGTGTGCGCCTGTTCCTATGCCTTGTAATTAAAACGTTTATTTGGCCTTCATAGTGAAAATCTAATTTCTTGAGTCTGAGAACTGCTGATATTGGCACCAAGACTCCAGTCCGTCGGGCAAACAGAGCCGGAGCCCGTTGGATTATTCACAGCCTGGTGTTTGCAAATCAGGCTGCGCCGCGCTAATCAGAGCTGATGTTGGGTAATTGACGTGTTGAGTGAGGGTTTAGTGGGAGGGGGCGCCGGGCGCCGCTGAGCGATTGTGCGTGGCTGGCGGGGGGGCCTTCGGGGCTGACTCAGCCTGCCACGGGCAGCGGCGTCTCGGCGGCAAGCATGCGAGCCGGTCATGTGCCTCGCGCTGCGGTGTAGACGTCCCCTGGTTGAACCCGCACGCTCCCCTATGAGGCGGGTTTATTCTTCTCGTCCTCGTCGTATAGACGTGAAAACTGAGGCCGGGAAGGTGATTTGCCCGAGGGTGTTCGGCTGGCACAGAGGTGGGGTTTGAACCGGGGAAGCCGACCTCGGTGGTTGTGGTCACACCCCGGGAGGTGACGCCTGCTCTAGGTCCCCCTCGGCACTCGGACCCTCCGGAGTCCTCAGGGTGGCTGTGCCAGTGACGCCTGCGCTTTCTCTCCTCTGCCTTGCAGACCATCATGGAGCAGTTCAACCCCAGCCTGCGCAACTTCATCGCCATGGGGAAGAACTACGAGAAGGCGCTGGCAGGTAGGCCGGGCCTCGGCCGGGGCGGGAGCCAAGGGTGTTCTCGGCGCAAGCAGGAGTCCCGGCTTGGCAGATGGACCTTGGCACAGCCCGCAGGTTCTGACCAGGAGCGGAAGCAGGTCTTTTGTTTCAGAAACAGAACCTGACAGGTGCTGAGTGCTGGCGTCCCCGCCGCCGTAGTGGCAGCGCAGCCTCAGCCGCGTGGCCCGTCTCATCCTGTGGCTCTCGGATAAGCTTGGTACCCGAAGACAAGATGTGGGGAGTGTGGGCGTCCATCCTTCGGAAGTGTCTGGAGACTGTGGGGTCCGGACTTAAGTGATGCCACTGGTACTCGCAGTGGCTTTGGGTTGGGGGCCTGCAGTGGCCCCCTGAGGAGTGAGCTCCCCATAGCTCACGGAGCACCAGGACGGAGGGCGCTGGGGTCTGGTGGTGTCAGGGCCAGACTGTTTTGCTCATGTTTGAAACCCTCTGCCCCCGACCCGCTCCCCCAGCTCAGGGAGGGACGTTGGCACCAGGTGCCCAGCCTCGACTGTGGGTGCGCCTGGATCTCTCCACCCTGGCAGCGTCACACTGTGGTTGGGGACCTGCTGCTCCCGGGCCCTGACCCCTGGTCTCCCACAGCCTGGACCATGCTGTCCGGGCAGAGTGTCGGGCTGTCCCTCTAACTGTGGCATCTTTATAAGCAAAGCCCACCCCTCCCTCCCCGATCCTCCCGCAGGGAGGAAACTGCATCCCCGCAGCGTGGCCTGTCTCTGCCACTGCCCTGGGTCCTCTGTGGCTCCGTGGTGTCCTGGCATCCACGAGTGGGGTGGAGTTTGTTGTCTGGTTTTGGGTCAGGCTTTGTTGGGTGGGGCGCCGGGTTAGAGGTAGCAAGGAGAGGCCAGGGTTGCTCAGCCCTTGTTTTCTCACCAGCTTGGCCCTGTTGTCACTGGGGAACAAAGCGCCACAATGAGACCCAGCGGGAGGGCCTGTCCCTGACCAGGGCTCCAGATGGGGTCGTCCGGCTGCAGTCGTGCCCGCCTGCCATGTCCAGAGGGTCTTCCTGCCACAGAGAGGGCCCATGCTGGGCACAGTCCTGCCAGGCGGCCTCCTGTGCCCCTGTCCTTCCTTCTAAGGGGCCTCTGTGGCCGGGCTGGCCCTGTGCGAGGGGGGTATAGTTCCCTGCATACGCCATGCCGATCACGGGGAAATGGCAGAGAGGAGGGTGGGAGGACGGTGTTTCTCTGTCCCTGGCCTGGCCAAGAGCCCCTTGGAGTGGGCTCGTGTTTCTCTGGGCACGAAGGGGACGGGGAGCCCCCAAGTGCTGCCGCGTGCACAGCAGGGTTCTGCAGCGCCATCCCAAGGACCGCTGCCATCTCTCCACCTGCCCACCAGGCCGCTCAGGAATGGGCCCTGGGGTCCCAGCACACAGACCTCAGCTGCTCACTGGGACAGTTCTGTCCCGTCAGAGTTTCTTTAAAGAGCCGTCCTTTCTTGGGTGAACCAGCCAGACCCCCTGGCCATGGTGATGACCTGTCCACGGCCACGAGAGGGGCATCTTGGGCGTCATGGAATCGGCATTGGAGTCTGTGGCAGCCCCACAGGTGTCTGCTGGGGGAAGCCGTGTCTGGGTCACTGCCCAGCTATGACACTCTGCTTGCCAGGTGGCACCTCGTGTGTCTTGCGTAGAGCTTTCTCCGCCCCCATCTGGGATGGTGGCAACTGGGAACAGTCTTCTGAACCAAGGCGGGAAGGTGGGGACACAGCTGGAGGTGGGCACAGAGGGTCTCCGACCCTGGTGTCCCCGGGTGAAGTACACGATGTTTGGATTCACCGAGCAGGACTCCTTTCTGTCCCTTTGAACGCCTGCAGGTTCTCAGCTCTTTCCCACCAGGGCTGAGTTTTCTTGTGCACACCGACGTGGGACTCGAGGGTGCTGGGTGGTCCCCCCCGCCCCGGGAGATGGGCGTGGCCCTGCATGTGTCAGACCCACCGTGGTTTCCCTCTCCCATGCTGCCCGCCGTGGGACGCTTGCTGGTCTGAACTCTGGTGGCGTCTCTGAACCCTGGCAGAGCGATGGAAGTCCGCCCTGATCATCCTGTGTCCAGGCAGGGTCTTGCCGCTGCTGCGGTGGCTCGAGGGCTGGGCCTGGGCCCCGGGGTTGGCTCTGGCTCCCCGACGCTGAGGCTGGTTCCCCTCTGGCCTTTCCGGGTGCCAGGAGGTGGTGGAGGCTGAGTGTGGAGCACCAGGAAGTTTCCTTCTTCCAGTTCTCCCGCTCACAGGCACACTCTGCTGCCAGGCTGCCTGGTTGGTTTCGCTGTTCTGTTCTGCTTGCACGTGTTTTAGGAAGCCCACTCCTCCCAGGCGGTGGGAGCACGTCCGTCCTCTTGTGACACGGTCTTGTGCTGCGGAACAGATTGTGTGCCCTGGATGGAAAACTATACAGATAAAATTTGATGGAGTGCCCAGTTATAAGCTCCTAACTGGGTTCTGCAGAAAACAGATTAGAAATTGTAATTATGTGCTGGCGGCTATGCCCGGCCCTGCTCCTGAGGGCGCCACCTCCTCCTCCTAAGGGTGGGGTAGGTGGGGCCCCTGGGATGGGGGATTTTGCCAGGCCCACCCCCGCCAGGCCCACCGCTCCTCTAGGCCTTGCTCCTGCCCAGACAGAGGCTCCCGGGCAGGGGATGGGGCTCAGCAGGCTCCGAGCTTTCCGCTCCGATTTCCCGGGTAGAGCAGGGCTTGCTGTCTGGATGGTGGCAGCCCCGCCTGGAGCAGCAGTCCCAGCCCCAGCTGTGGACAGAAACAGGGAGGACGGTCCTCTCACGTCAGGTTTCGCTCGGGGATCTGGCAGAAGTGGCTTCCTGCCTGCAGCCTTGCAGTTTTCTTGCCGAGGCTGGTTCTTTGTCTCCTGAAGTACACTTAACACACGCCTCCCCCCCGGCAGCGCAGGCGGAGCACTCTGCGGGGACTGGGTAGCGGAGCCAGCAGCACACGGTGTTCCCACAGATGAAAGGAGCCGTCAGGGTCGGAGTGAAACCAGAGTGTGGACAGGAGACAGGGTCACGTCCCGCCCAGGAGTCAAGTTGGCGTCTTCCTCGAGCTTGTCCAGGCGCAGAGGAGGGGCTGGTGTGCTGTGGTCCCTGGCGAGGGCGTAACTGCTCCCTTCTCTTCTCCCGCAGGTGTGACGTACGCGGCCAAAGGCTACTTCGATGCGCTGGTGAAGATGGGGGAGCTGGCCAGCGAGAGCCAGGGCTCCAAAGAACTCGGTGAGACTCCAGACTCGTGGGGGCTCCGGGGGTCCCTGAGCTGTCTGACATACTCGGGCGGGTTTGGGGTCCTGTTCGTGTCTGGTCCTCTGATCTGGGCTCAGGTTTTAACCTGTCGAAGAAAAGGCTTTTTACGATGACAGTAACTCTCAGAGGTGGCGAGGGCCACACCCTGCTGAAATGGTGTGTGCCGGGCAGCCTTGGGGGGCTGCTGGGAGCTGATGCGTGAGTCCTGTCCCCCGAGGAGCACAGCCCGGGGTGTGGGGTGCAGGCGAGTCCATGTTTAAAGGTGTTCGGGTGAAACTTGAGCAGCCGACACAGGGCATGTACGTAGAAATTGTGTTCAGAGGGTGGCATGTGATGTGGGGGGTGATTCCTGGTATAAAAACGAACGAAAAAGTCTATGATAAACGTGGCCTGTGACAGACAGACCACGGAGGCGCTAACAGGTGGAATTCCTGGGATGGATTGTTCTGTTCTGTTCTTTTTTATTTATTTATTTTTGAGACAGGGTCTTGCTCTGTCACCTGGGCTGGAGTGCAGCTGACGTCATCATAGCTCACTGCAGCCTCCAATTCCTGGGCTCAAGCGATCCTCCTGCCTTAACCTCCCGAGTAGCTGGGACCACAGGCGCGTGCCACCATGCGTAATTTTTTTTAGTTTTTTGTAAAGCTGTTGCCAAGGCTGGTCTCAAACTCCTGGCCTCAAGCAACCCTCTGCCTCAGCCTCCCAAGTGCTGGGATTATAGGCACGAGCCACCACACCTGGGCAGACTGTTGTTTCTTTTACGCTTTTTCTACATTTTGCGAATATTCTATGATGAGCTCATGTTACTCCCGTGGGCAAGGAACACTGTGTAATGTGAGTCACAGCCCCAGGTGACGGTGTTGCAAGTCCAGTTAAGGCTCAGGCTGTGTCCCCGTGGCCCTCCTGACCTAGGAGGGTGGTGGCTGACGGGGGCCTGCAGACCAGCCTCAGACAGACGGAAAACCTAAACCAGAGGAGAAAGCACTTGGATTCTTCTGCCCGTTGGTCACAGAGGACAGGCCTGCCTTGTCCACGGAAGTCCCTGTGGCCGCTGTCCTGGGATGTGGTCTGCACGCCTGGGCAGTGAGGCGGAGGGCAAATGTGAGCCACCACCGCCTGCTGTAGCCCAGGGGCTGACGCACCTGGGAGCGGGAGGCCGGTCGCAGTGGCTTGTCGGGTTCGGGGTTTCTCTCCGTGTCTGTCAGTTGCAACTCCCAGAAGCGGCCCCTGTCTCCCCCGAGCTGTGGCTTTCGGGCAGGACCCCGAGAACACAGCGCTCCTTGTTCTCGTCCATCTCACGGCGTCCTGCGCTGGGGCGGGGCTTCTGGGCTGCAGACTGTGCGGCGCCTTCGCTCCCCCTGGTTTGTGGACACTGAGGATGAGCCCGGGTGTCCCGGGCCCAGGACCCCCTTGGGCGGGCCGTGGGGGCATGCGCCTCGGGTCTCGTGATCCCAGGAGACGTGGCTGTGTTGACAGATGCAGCCGTGGGACCTTCCTGGGCTGGGAGGAGGGCGGAGGGTACCAGGCCCCACTGGTGGAGTCACTGGGCCTCCAGCTGCAGTCGGGCCCTCGGCCTCCGCCTGGCTGGGGGGGTGTAGATGTCAAGGCGGTGCAGGCCAGGACTCTACTGCGTCACAAGGCGGCACGTGGGGGCCCTGCCCCAGAGCCCCCGGGCCCCCGTCTGGGTCTGCAGAGCTTGGAGAGGAAGCCTGGCCCTCTTGGTTTCTCCGAGGGAAGCCGGGGAGCCCCTGTGTGGGTCTTTGAAATGCCCCCCAGGGCTGGTCTGGAGAGCCCCTCCCATGTGTCTGCACAGGTGGCCAGCTAGAGCCAGCCTTGCTCCGGGAGTCGGAGTTTTTCTCTTAGTAATGGCTTTATGGAGGTAATTCACATGCTGTGCAAAAACCCATTTGGAGTGTAGAATTCGACGGTTTTTAGTGCATTCAGAGTTTCCAGCCATTACCGCAATCTAACTCCAAAACTTTTCCATCACCCTGAAAAGAAACCGTGTACGCATTAGGCGGTCGCTGCCCATTCCCACGTCCCCGGCCCCCAGCAGCCGCAATCCACGTCTGTGTCTGTGGATTGCCTGTTCCGGGTGCTTCATGGGGACGGTTCATGTAGCACATGGCCTCGCGCGTCTGGCTGCGTTTGCCGAGCGTGTTCCGAGGCTCGTTGCTGCCGTGGCGGGTGTCGGCGCTTCGTCCCTCGTTAGGGCCGAGTGGCGTTCCCTCGTGGGGACGGACCGCACTGTCCTCCGTTCGTCTGTCCTCGCACATCTGGCCGCTCTCCCTCCGGCTGCTGTGGTGAGGCTCCCATGAACACTGGCATGCAAGCGTTCGTGTGGACGTGTTTTCATTTGTCTTAGGCGTGTATCTAGGAGTGGAATTGCCGGGACGGAGGGTTGGGAGTGGAATTTTTACCAAAGCAACACACCCTCAGTTTAGAAGGAAGTCGGTTCCTTTCCCGCCCCCGGCGCTGTGCCCAGGCCCCGCTTCCCGAGGCAGCTCTGAGCTGTTGTCCTGGCGTCTGCGGCCACGGGTCTGAAAAGGCAGTTTTACGCTGTGTCTTCCCCCTTTCTTAAAATTTTAGACATTGTGTGATGGATTCTTGCAGAAGGGTTGGATTTAGCTTTCTTATGCCGTCCCCTTCCCCACCCACTATAATTACCACAATTTTTGCTTAAATCTGTGTGTGGTGTTTATACGATGATGCTGTAAATCCTTTTTAGGCTAAGATATATAGAATATTACGTTTCCTTTTTTTTTTTTTTTTTTTTTAGAGCTTTATTGACGGGTAATTGAAGTACAGTAAACTGCACATACCTAAATGTGTAACACAGGTGGGTGCGGCAGCCTCAGTCCTGTAGTCCGCACTTTGGGAGGCGGAGGCGGGAGTTGGAGGCTGCAGAGAGCTGTGATCACGCCACTGCACTCCAGCCCGGGCGACAGAGCCAGACCCTGTCTCTGAAAAAAAAAAAAAAAAGTATGTAACTTGATGGGTTTTGACGTGTGTGTACACCTGTGAAGCCGTGGCCGCGGTCATACAGTGACCTCGCCGTCCCTGAGCCCCTCCCTCGCGCTCCTTCCCCATCTCCAGGCAATCACGGGTGCGCTTTCTGTCACTGTAGCTGAGTGAGCATTTGCTGGAGTTTTATATAAATGCAGTCACACGGTGTGCGTTCTGTTTTTGTCTGGCTTTCGATCTGCATAATTATTTTAGGATTCGTCCGTGGTGATGTGTGTATGATAGTTACGTTTTATTGCTGGGGCGCGTTCCGTTGTGTGGACGTGCCACAGTTTGTTTGTGCGGTCATCTGGTGGTGGACGCTCGGGTTGTTTTCAGTTTTGGGTGTTGCCAAATTTGCACTTCTCTGATTAGCGAATGGCGTCGAGCGTCTTTCTGCGCGGTCGTTTGCTGCCTGTTTGCCTTTAGTGAGCGTCTGTCCCAGTCTTTCCGCCTGTATTCTGTTTGCGTTCGTGTCCTGTTGAGTTACACAGTTGTCTGTGTCCCGAGACAGAAGTCCTTTCTCAGGTGTGTGTTTCACAAGTACTGTCCCTAATCTGGTTGGCCTTTCATTTTTTGTGATGGTGTTTCTGGAACGAAAGTGTGGTATTTGACACTAACGAAGTCCTGTCGACTGGGGTTTTGGTATTATGGTTCATGGGCTTTTGTTGCCGTGACTCTGATTATGATCTTTATTACGACAGCTTTGTTTTTTCCAGGGTTAATAATCGCCTCACTTCATTTGCGTTGTTTTCGACGAGCTGTCATTAATTTTTCCAAACCCCCAGACAGAGGTCACAGACTTTTTTGCTGTCATCTCAGTCTGTCTCGTCTCTGGAGCGCTGCGGTCCTGTTCCACCCGCTGGGACCCTGTTGTGCCAGGACACGGATCGGAGCCCCGTGTTTTCTGGGTCCTACTCGGTGTTACTTCCTCAGGGGAAATCGCCTTTTTTCCCCTGAGCAGTAACCAGCAAGTGTTTGTGAGCCCTGTGTGTCTGCAGGTGTTTTCCTGCCTGGCACTGGCTGCTTAGCGGGCTTGGAATTCCAGGTGGGAAAGAGCCTCTGGAACCCCAGCCTCCTCCAGCTCCCAGTGGGCTGTCCAATGTCATTGTGATGCTAATGTTTTTAAATGTGAGTGTTTTTTGTTTTTGTGGTTTTTTTCAACCACAGTGATGACTGTTAATGCATATAATGTGAGTATTTTTGTTTTGCCTTCCCTGGAAGCTTTTGAGGTCTTTGTCCTGGGTGTTTTGAAATACCTGACAGTGTGGGGGTAGGGTGTGGGGACAGACAGACAAAGCCTCACCTGACAGTCCGGCGTTCAGCCTTGGGCTGGAGTTGGGGACCCCCCAGCCAGGAGAACTGGGAGCAGGGAGTGGGTGGAGGAGAGGGGCAAAGGGTGAGTGCAGAGGCCTGAGGCGTCTGCAGAAGCTGGGAGGTCCGGAGTGGAGGAGGGTGGGTGGCAGGGCCTGGAGCAACCAGCCCCTGCTGGGAACCCCAAGCCTTGTGCTGCCATGTGTCGGCCGCGGGAAGATGGGCGTGTGCACCTGCTTTCCACTCTCAGGATCTATCCCTGTTGCCAGCAGCAGATACCTTCATTTCCACTGCTGTGGAATTTTCCAGACACGCATGGTTGTGTTTTTTTTTGAGACAAAGTCTCACTCTGTTGCCTGGGCTAGAGTGCTATGGCGTCAGCTGAGCTCACAGCAACCTCAAACTCCTGGGCTCAAGCGATCCTCCTGCCTCAGCCTCCTGAGTAGCTGGGACTACAGGCATGCACCACCATGCCCGGCTAATTTTTTCTATATATTTTTAGTTGGCCAATTAATTTTTTTGTATTTTTAGTAGAGACGGGGTCTCGCTCTTGCTCAGGCTGGTTTCAAACTCCTGATCTTGAGCGATCCACCCACCTCGGCCTCCCAGAGTGCTAGGATTACAGGCGTGAGCCACCACACCTGGCCCAGACACACATATTTTAAACAGTTTGGTTCTCTGTTTTGTTTTTTTTTTTCCCCCAGTCTCACTCTGTTGCCCAGGCTAGAGTGCCGTGGCGTCAGCCTAGCTCACTGCAGCCTCAAACTCCTGGGGTCAAGCGATCTTCCTGCCTCAGCTTCCCGAATAGCTGGGACTATAGGCTTACACCACCACGCCCAGCTGATTTTTTGTTTCTATTTTTAGTTGCCCGGTTGATTTTTTTCCTATTTTTAGTAGAGACAGGGTCTCGCTCTTGCTCGGGCTGGTCTCGAACTGCTGAACTTAAGCGATCCTCCCACCTCGGCCTCCCAGAGTGCCGGGATCACAGGCAAGAGCCACCGCGCCTGGCTGGGTCTTGCTGTTCTGAGTGAGGTGGTCCACGGGAGCCGCAGAGCTGAGCTCTCTGCAGTGACTTCCCTGCGGCCCTGTGGCCCTGGGCGCTGCGTGCGGAGCAGCCGCCCGTGAAATGAGTGGGAGAGGCGCGGGTCCTGCTCCTCCAGACGGTGGCTGCGCAGTTCCTCGGTGAGTTTTGCTCTGTGTTTGAGGGCCGTGGTATCAGGCGCGTATGTGTACACTTGTACCTTCCTGAGAGCTGAACCTGGTTGGTCATCACGAGGTGACCTGCTCTGGCCCTAATTGTCGTCTTTGTGGTGTATTTAGTTTGCTGTTGAGTTTGCTCTCCTCGTCCTCGGCCTGTCTGTAGCCCTGGGGATGCTCATTTCTGGTACTTTCTCCTGAGTCTGTTCTGACTACTCTTGGAGGGGGCATGAAACATGGGTCCATACTGTCGTGGGAGGCGGAGCCTGGGCTGGGCTGGCGGGTGGTGCCCTGCTCAGACCAACCTGCTCTGGGACCCCAGATGGAGTTCAGTGGTTTAACCTTGACCTCGACACCCAGCACAGCGGGCCGCCTGTCCTTGCCGCAGACTTCCTGCCCGGCTCCTCTGCGTGTGGGGCAGGCTGTGCTGCTCCTGGCGGCTCCCTGCCCTTCTCGTTCTGTCTGACCCGCCCCTTCGTTCTCCGGTGCTTGCCTTTTCCTCCTCACTCTGCACCCTGGGCTGGCGGCTGGCCGTAGGGGCGCTGTAGGACGCCTGCACGGACCCTGGTCGTGCCTGCACGTGCCTCTTCCCCCTTCCATGTGGAGCCTTGAGCGTCGTTCTCCCTGCAAAGAGTGAGGGTCTCAGCAGCAGACCCCCACCACGTCCGCCACACGTGGGCCGCTCAGGGGTGGAGCCGGCGCCTCGGGAACGAAGGCGATCTCTCACTCCTGCGCCAGCGCCAGCCCCGCGGTGGTGAAGCTGGAGTCGCCTCCGCTGTAAACTAGCCTCACTCTGTGTTCTCGCCCTTTCGGGGCAGGCATGTGGCCGGGGTGGCATCTGCCTTTGGTGAGGTCGGTCTCTCCCCGCGCCCGTGGCTCTGCCTGCGCGGTGTCTCGGGGAGGCGGCCTGGGCTCACAGCCCACAGGCCACACAGGAGGGCCGTCCTCTCATCTCCGGTTGGAGCTTTTTTCCCTGCAGTGAACACGACTCTGCAGTTGACTTCCAGAGCTTTGCTTTGATACGGCGAGCTGCTTAGGGAGTGGAGGGACAGCTCCAAATTCCGGAATTTTCTTACAGCCCTTCTAATCCCCTCGCCGGCAGCCACCCACACGTGGCTGTCTGCTGTGGACTCCGGCTTCTCAGAAGCTCACCCTCCGTCTGTGTCGAGGCGTGCCTCGCTCTGCTCCAGCTGCGGGGAGCGTAATTACAGCGCGGAGCTGTTGCCTTGACAGCCTCTCTGATCTGGCGCCGGGGCGCGCCTTCCACGGGGCATCTGCTCGGCCTCCTCGCGGTTCTCGCTGCTTGGGCTGACCGGCAGCTCAGGGCGATTGGAGTGTCCGGCTACGCCCGAGCTCTCTAGGCCAGTTCCCGGCATGTGCAGACATGCCCCATCCCGGTGGCTGGAGAGCCTGGGGAAGGCGGGCCCGGCCTGGTTGCGGGAGCAGTGTGTGTGTGTGCTGGTCCCGGCTGCCGGAGATCCTAGGAATCTGGGGAATGTGCCAGGCTCCTCCCCTCCTGTGTCAAGCCCCTCGGCAGTGCTGGCACCACCCGGGGCTGGTGTGCAGGCCACAGGGCCAGGGTGTGAGGGCTCTCATTGCTGCTGGGCCTCGGGGGTGTCCACGGGGGCCGCAGCTCTGCTCTTTTGTATGGGTGAAGGGGGCTGTCCAGTCTGCCTCCCCAACAACTGTCGGGGGTGGTACTCCGGCTGGGGGTTGCACACCTGAGCCACCTGCTGACAGCTGCTTACAGCCCAGGCTGTCTGCCTCCTCTGCCCGGGGGATGGGGGCACAGAGCTGGCCTGAGCCCGAGCCTGAGCTGGCCACAGGGAGACAGACAGGAGGAGGCAGCCAGAGTCCCGATGCACCTAGGCTCTTGCTACAGCGTGCACGCCTGGGCAGGTGGGCAGGAATCACCCATGTGGAAAGAGGGCCATGTATTCTGCCTTTGGGCCTATCTCTGGCTCTGCAGGGTGGCTGAGGTTAAGTCACCTTGGAGAGCAGCGTAGACTTTTGAGGAAGGTTGGCTGTCTAGAGTGAAGCTGTCGCTGCAGCCAGGAGGGGCACAGCCGCCCCCAGGAGAGCCCTGTGTTTCCATGGTGTGGCCGAGCTGCACAGGAAGCCTGTCTCTGTCCGGAAGCCTCACTGGTGGTGTTTCAGGTCTGACTGCTCTGGGCTCTGCTGAGGGCGAGGCTGCAGGTGGGGCTGGGCTGGGTCGTTCTGCCCTCCCTTCTCCGGAGGCCCTTGTTGTTTCTCTCCTTTGAAGAGGCCGCCTTGTACCTGCCGGTGCCTGCAGCTGTCTGTTTGTGATCACGGGGCATGTGTGTACTTGCTGAGTGCTCTGCGCCTGTGCCCCGGCCTGGCAGACCCCGGCACCCAGAGAGCGACAGGAGCTCCCTGTGGTGCCAGCCTCGGGACGGGGGCTCCCACTGGTGTCCCCACCTGAAACTGGGCTGGGTGTTAGTCACTAAGTCACTGCATCAAGGTGTGGCCTCCTGCAAACTTCCCATGGCTTTGGCTGCGGTCCACACCTCCTACCTGGGGAGAAGCAGGTGTTCCGAGTGCCCGCCGTGGGAGACTGGCCCATGGGGCCCGGGGCCCTTCCTGTTCCTGCAGGTGCTGGCAGTTTCTGGCAGTTTCTCAAGTTGGCCTCATTCTCAGAGGCCTAGGCCATCCCTTCCCTGTGTGTGGGGTCTCTGGTGAGGCCAGGGAGGCTGTCTGGTGCGTCACAGCCCTTCCCGGGTCAGGCAGAGCCATCCTCGCCTGCACCAAGGTGCTGGCCTGTGTCCTGGCCTTGGGAGCCTGACGGTGGCCTATCGATAAGTCACCTGCTTCAGAGCCTCAGGTGGGCACGTTGGAGACTGCGAAGTCTTCCTGAGAGACCCCATTTGGAAGCCTGAATTAGACCCCTGCAACAGGGGCCATGTCATTGTCACAGCCCTGAGGGGCCTGGTCCCGGGGGGACTCCAGGACAGCTGCTGCCTGTAGACGGAAGGGGAGCAGGGACTCAGCTGGGCCTAGCTGGGCATTTCCAGAGCAGACTCCATGCTGGTGACCTGCCTTTTGTCGCCTCCCAGCTGATGACACCAAGCGTCCCCCACTGTTCCTCTGTCCCTCCTCACAGTAGGCTACAAAGGCCGGGTGCTGCTTAGACGGCCACCCAAGCAGAGACTGGTGGACAAGACACCAGTACACCCAGGCCTCTTCCTGCGGATTCATCCTGACGTGGCACGAGGCGATCATTGCAGAGTCCTTAACTGTGGGGCCCCCCCTGGGGAGCCGGGCCCGGTCAGGGGGACGGGCGCGTCAGCCTCGGGCTCCGGTGCCCGCCCTGCTGCGGTGTCCTAGCCCTGCCCGCCCTGCAGGAAGCCTGTGGTGCCAGGTTGAGCTTTGCTGGGAGAGATTAATAACCGACCTAATTGGATTTGCCGTGTTCCAGGGGCGGCTCTGTGTTGGGGGGAGACAGCTCAGCGTGTTTCCCTGTCCCCTCTGCATCTGGGGCTGCTGCGAGGCCAGAATGTCAATAAGGAGCAGCGGCTGGAGACCACAGGGCCTCCGCCTGGTTACAGCATTTCTGCTTCGCGGTGGTTCGGTCCACGCCTGTTTGCTGCGGGTGAGGTGGGGGCGTCCAGACCCCGCACTGGGGCTGGGGGAGTGTGCTGGGGCTCAGGGAGGATGGCCGGGGCCTCCCGACTTCGCTCCTGCTCCGGGAAAGGGAAGCTTGGGCCCTGTCCCCCTGCCAGTGGCAGAGGGGGCTGCGAGGCCCTTGTCCCACAGCAGGTGCCTTGGCCCTGGAGCGACCCAGTGTCTCTAAGTACATGAGGCCTGGGCCTCAGCCAGCCTGTGCTAAGATGTTGGGGCCAGCGAGGGCTCTGGAGGCCCCACGAAGCCACCAGTCCTGCGGCCGGACCGCATCTCCCTGGCTGAGGCAGTGTCGTCGCCAGTGCTCCCAGATGAGGCCGTAGAAAGAGCAGCTCCTTGTTTTTTGGCCGGGAGCTTGCACGTGCTGGCTGCAGGGTGGGGGCCTTGGGTGGGCACAGGTGCCAGGTCAGGGGCCTCTGTGGGCTGGTGTCTGCCTGTCCCTGGGGTGTGAGGGGTGGTGCCAGTTGGTGGGGGGTGAGTGCATCAGAGGCACCTCGGACCCTGACCCCAGCAACGCGGGGAGCTGACGGCGGCAGCCTTCACGTGGCCTCCGCCCCCGTTTGTGTTTCCTGAGGTCTGGAGTGAGTTGGTGCCTGAGAAATCACCCCCCTCCCGGGAGAGATGGTGCCCACCTGGCAGTAGATCGAGGGCACAAGTGGGCGAGACGGGTAGAGAGACCCCCGTCACGAGGCAGAGTGTTCTCCGCCTGCGGCACCTGGAGAGGTGGGGAGGGGGAATGTGTGTGGCTCCTGCCCCTGCAGAGCAGCCGTCAGAGGGGGTCCGCCCAGGGCCAGGGCTGCAATGGGTGCTGGCCACGGCACGGACGAGGGAGGGGGACGAGAGGCAGGGCTCAGGCCAGGACCCCTGAATCCCCCATCTCTGTGGATCAGCCCAGGGCGAGTCCATAGAAACCATGGAAGTATCTGTCCAAGGCCGGGACTGGAGCCCAGCCTTCAGCCTCCCCTCTCTGCCCTACGGAGGGTCCCCTCAACCTGGTACTGCAGAAGTGGTCACCTTGGTGGCCTCTTGGCTGTGGCACTGAGTCCTACTGGAGGGTGTGGGGGGCTTCAGTCCTGGGAGGAGTCTTTCTTGGGTCTGGGGGCCCAGATCTCAGGGCCTGGCCGTCTGTCAAGCCGTGAGTTCCAGCTGTGGGTGGTGCCAGGGGCTCTGTACATGAGGCAGGGGCCAGGCCCTTGCCTGGGGCCTCCTCGGCCCGAGGTGTCCATGCCCCGTCATGCCCTGTGCCCCAGCCCCACTGCCCTCGGTCACACAGTTTGCTGCTAGCAGTGCTGGGACCTCAGACACACAGCACAAGTACGGAGTACAGCGGGGCTGGTCGCAGCACAGTGACGGGACGTCAGGTTCTGACAGCTCTGAATGGCGGGGCCGTGGGCTTTTGTTGCATTGTCCTTGATACGCTTTGTACGTTGGAAGCATTCTATGATTGTTCCTAGTGGTCACATGCAGGCGGTCACATCCCTGAAGGACTGACTGGACTGTGTCCTAGGTAGAGATTGAACACGTGGGCACCCACATCCGTACACACACACGAACAGTTGCAGATCCAAGAGCGACCCAGCTCACGCCATCTCCATGGAGGGCCAGGGGACGGTGGCCCTGACATGAGGAGTGACAGGAAAACTGGACACTGTCAAGGTGGTCAGAGGGGCTTGGGACATCCCGCGGGGTGGCCCCTCCTGGCTGCCTGCCTTGCCTCACTCACCTGCCCCGTGCTCGTGAAGACGGGACTTTGGTCAAATCCTGAGGGCTGCTGGGATCCCAGGACTGACCCCAGGGACTGTCACAGGCTGTTTCAGTGTCTCTTCTCCAGCCTCTGCAGCGGGCGCCTTCCCCGTGGGGAGAGCACAGCCGAGGGGCCTGTTGCTCTGCTGGACCCTTCTGGAAGAGCTGGGCGCTGGCACCTTGGTGGGCTCGCTCTGCCCCTTCAGGGGACCTCTCTGATGCTGTTGGCTCTCATGAGGCCAGTCCCGTCAGTTGGTTCCTGGGTGAGGTTCTTTCCACCTCCCGGGCCTCCTCTGCGACCAGAGTTCTCCCTGACGTGCGCAAGGCCCCTGGGGATGACGCCGTGTAGTGGCGCCGACCGCGGTCATCGCAGACATACCTGTTTCACCAGGCGGTCAGTTTTAAAAGCAGCTTTGTCCACAAGGAAAGGAGCGGGCTCTACCCTGAGCTTTGGGCCTGGGTCTGCCCTCCCACACTGAGGGGACATCCAGGCGGCCCCTTGCACCTCGGTGTCGGGGTTTGCTTGCCATAAGACCTTGGTCACTTGTGGCCAAACAGGAGGTAGAAATATGGAAGGAACCCCCTCTGCCTGTGAGACCGTCAGTCTCACTGTGGACGTCAGGCAGACGAAATGCTTTGGGAAGAGCGGAGGCTGAGGGACGGGGTCCCAGCAATGATGCGTTGCCAGGGGTCGCCGGGTCTGGGAGAAGCCCCAGGTGCCTGTCTGCCTGTGGCTGCAGGAGCTGGGCTCAGCCCCAGCCGCCCGGCCTGAGTGGAGAAGGCGTCAGATCAGCCAAGTCCTGCCGAGCCCTGCGTCCACTCCAAGTCGCTCAGGAGCCCTTGAAGCCCCAACTCCAGCCACCCTGGACCCACGGCCTCTGACCTGGAGCCCCAGGGCACAACTGGGACCCTGGAGAGTTGAGCGGACGTCAGTGGACCAAGCGCATTTGCAGATTTGGCTCCAAGGCCCGAGGCGGGTCTGAGAATCCTCCACCCCGACAGACTCCTGGGTGCTGAGGCCAGCACTGGTCCAGGGTCCGTCCTCCAGGCAGGGGGAGTAGCGTGGTGGCCGGCGGCTCCTGGGTGTCAAAGGTGCCCCTCGGCCTCTCGCTCTGTCCTTACGAAGTCCCCTCCCCAGTGTCCAAGATCTGATTGTTGGGCCGACATTGACTCAAGGTGCTTCTTGGGACTGTTTGTTGTAGAGCAGCGCTGTCCTATCGTCACCATGGCGATGCAGTCTTCAGTGTTTCTGTTGGTTCCCCCTCTTCCATTTTTGCTTGTTCTGTAGGTGGGAGGAGAACCCTCCTTCTCCCCAAGAAGGGCTGGTGGCTGCAGGGCAGTGGAGAGGAAGGCTGGGGTCCCTGGGCTCTGTCCCCTCTGCCCTGCTGGGGGCTCTGGAAGCCACCAGAACAATTGAGCATTATGGATATTTGCTCAGGAAGGCTCCAAGGTGATGCCAAGTTTGAGCAGCTGACCCCTTGGCTCAGAGCTCCTCTGCCTCCAGCAGAGAGAGGATAAGTGCTCTGTGGCACCTCCTGAAGTGGCAGAAGTACCCACGCAGCCAATTTTGAGAGGCCCCGGTGTCCGCTGGCCAAGAACGCTGTAACCACACCAGGCGCCAGGCACCTGCCCGCCGTCCTCCCTGAGCCTCTGCTGCAGGATCAAGGTCCAGGTCCAGCGTCGCTTGGAGACCCAGGCTCAAGGGCGAGTCACCTGCAGGCTCATATGCCTTCTCACACCCTGTGGCGCCATCTGGTCCGCAAGACCTATTCCAGCACAGTTCTGCCATCTGAGGCTGCCGGGGAGGTAGCGGAGGAGGCAGGCCTGGTGGGGTGGCCCATCCCCTCCTCCCACACGGCACACGCGTGCCCAGGAGCATGCAGCATCGTGGCCTCAGTCTGGGCCACGCCGGTCCGCTCTTCCTTCCTGGCTGGCTGTCAGATGCCAGTGTGGGAGCCTGGGCAGGGTCAGGGCTCCCAGCAGGCTGTGGCAGCTGTGGTCCCCCTGGCCGGCTCCAGCTCTCAGAACCTTGGGGAGGGGCCCGCTGAGTCACCTGCATTCCACCTGCCCAAGGACGGGCACTCCCTTCTCCCAGGCTCCTGGCCTGGAGGGCCCCAGGGCAGATTGAACAGGCCCCACCTCGGGGAGGGTCCTTGCCCCGCTGGCCTCTCAGCCTCCCTCTGGCGCCCCGGCAAGGCACGGAGTGACCCTGGCCCGGCCCAACCTGCTGAAAGTCGGGAAATGAGAGGGTCTCCCCAACACCCCTATGTTCATACTTCACGGCCTCGTAAGCGCTTCTGGGGTGTGGGGATCCCTCCTGCTCTGATGCCCACATGTGGCAGTCTGACCGCACGCGGCTCCAGGAAGCACCAGCTTCCCTGTGTAAGATGTGACGTCCTCCTGCTCCCATGTGGGCCGTGGCCTCACAGCCACCGCTTCCGCTGAGCATTTGCTGAGCTCCAGGCCCCTCCCCCGACGTACTTGGGGCCCAGCAGTTTGGGGTGGGGAGGCGGCCCTTCCTGGGAGGGCTCTGGCAGGTGGTGCCGCTGCGGCCTGTGCAGTTTCGACTCCCCCACGTCTGACCACAGCCACCCACGCGGTCCTGCGGGCTGTGTGGGGCCCTGCCTCTCAGCAAGCCTGTGGGCCGGGGACTCTTCCCTTTTTCTTTGGTGTTTGCCCATTTTTCCTACCTGCGTCACCCAGCAGACAGGGCGTGAGGAGGGCCCGTGGCTTAGGGGAGGCGCCGTGTCCAGAGCTCCTGCTGTGGCTGTTTCCGCGGGAAACAGGCGGAGGCTCTGAGCCCTTTCTGGGGCGGGGCCGTGCTGTGGGTCCCCCTGGCTGTGAGACCCTGGTCTTACGGACCTAACCCTGGGTGCGAGGCACAGGTGTTCACACTTATCGGGTGAGAAAGTGGCACCTGCTCCCTGCCTGTAGTTCCTCCCTGCAGACTCTCCCTGGACCGTGGGGCCCCCACCTTTGCAGGCGAGGACGGGTCTGCGCCAGCTGCGGGCCGCCCCCCACCTCAGCCTTTTCCCTGTCTTTGGAATTCATGCTTTTCTCAGCTTCTTGTCATTTGCAGATTATAAGAAAATGTGAACTTTTTGGGGGGGAAGGTCTGATTCTTTTTATTTTTTTGGTTTCAGAATATCACGGGGGTGCAGACATTTTGGTGACATTATAATACCTTTGCTCACCCAAGCCAGGGCTGCAGGCGTGCCTGTCCCCGTGCTCCGCGTCCATTAGGTCTGAATCTGTAACAAAGTCGGTGTCACGAGGAGGACGAGTGTGAGGGACTCTGTGAGGCACTCGTCTGTCAGGTTGAGCAGACCGAGGACTCCCGGTGCTTCAGGAAGGAGGCGGCTCCCTGGTGCCCCAGGCTAGTCAGCACCTTCTGACCCTCGGTGAACCTGTTACTTATTTGTCTCAAATGCTTTTGAAGCAGCATTTGAATAAATAGAGTGCTGACTTAGTTTTTAAAAACCATAGAAAGAAACCAAAGGGAGGGAAAGCAGGGTGACCCTCATGAGCTCCTGGATTGGGAAAACTCGTCCGGGGCTTGACGGGGACCTTGGTGTGAGTGCTGATTAGCAGAGGGTCAGGGTGACCTTACTGAGCGTCAGGGAGCCAAAGATCCTTGCTCCTGGGACAAAAGCTGGTGTGTTGGGGGTGGGGCAGTGTCACAAGGTCTGCAGCTAAATCTCAAGTAGCTCAGAAGAAAGTGTGCGTGTGTGCACGTGTGTAGCACGTGTGTGTGTGCAGGTGTTTGTGCGTGTGCATGCACCAACACACCAGAAAAAGAGCCAGAGTGAACGTGGCACAGGGTCATGGCCGGGGAACCCCAGCGAGGGTGAATTTGCTACCCTTGCGACTTTTCTCGAGGTGTGGAGGGTTGGGCTGGGAGGAGAATGTGTTCAGCCGGTGGGGACTTGCAGCCTTCCATCTACCTGCTGCTGACCCAGGGCTCTCTGTGGCGACTGGGTGTAGCGCAGTGAAACCGTGCATGCAGCCAAGAAGCAGGAGGCACCGAGCCCTGGGTTCCCTCTCGCCCTGCTCCCAAGGTTTGGCAGAGCCAGCCCCTGCCACGGTGGGGATGGCCGAGGCAAAGCTCCCCCAAAGTGCAGCCCGAGGGGGTGCTGAGTCACCCAGACCTGCAGGGGTGCCGGTTGGCCTTTCAGAATCAACTCATTAGCGGTTGCAACTTTATCTGGTTCTTGGTTTTCTTGCAGTGGGTTGGGGTTAGCCTGGGGCAGAGAGGGACGTGGTCAAGGGGAGCAGTGGGCTGGGCTGGGCGGCCACAGCTGATCTCAGAGGAGGGGGCTCATCTGGAGCCTGCAGGGACGTCCTGGGCTCTGACCTCCCTGAGGGGTCACGGGCGCCGGCAGGGCTGAGGCCTTGGTTTGCTCTGCTCCCCTGGGCTCTGCTTGTCCCTGGACGTTTGTGGCTGTGAGCAGGTGTGAGGACTTTGAGAACACGCAGGAAGACTGTATGCAGGTGGCGCTTATGCTTATCATAAAACTGCTTCTTCACGAGAGCTGATGTCACAGCAGCGCTGTTCGTAACATCCCCAAAGCAGAAGCCACCCAGGGGGCCGTGGACGGATGGATGGATGGATAGCAAATCATGGCGCATCCATGCAAGGGAGCGTCACGCAGCCATTGAGGGAGGCCTGGCACATGCTACATGCCACAGCATGGATGGAGCTTGAAGGAAGACATTATGCTCAGTGAGAGAAGCCAGACACAGAAGGTCGCCTGTTGTGTGATTCCACGTGTGTGAAATGTCCGTAAGAGGCAGATCCAGAAATAACCTGGGGATTGGTGGCTGCCAGGGGCTGGGGGAAGGGAGTAGGGAGTGACCGTAATGGATGTGGGGTTTTTTTACGGGGTGATGAGAATGTTCTGGGATGAAGATAGAGATCATGGTTGCTTGACCTTGTGAACATTCTAAATGCCACTGAATTGTTCACTTTAAAAAAGTAAAAATGGTGAATTTTATCACAATCTAAAATAACAAAGAGCTGGGTGCTGGGCCCGGTGGGCTCTGCCGGGATTCTAGACAGGAGCTGGGATTGGCAGGTGGACAGGGCCTACTGGCCAGGGGCCACCCCAGTGGAGCAGACACAAGGACAGACGGGCCTGCTGGGGCCGCGCGAGGGGCCTGGCACCGCTGCTCCCTGTCAGGCCCAGCCTGGCTCTGGCGTTGTCTCCTGGCTGGGGGCCGGGCCCAGCCTGGCTCCTGTCCGCCACACGCATACCTGGGCGCAGGTGCCGGCTCCTGGGCCGTAGCTGGTCAGGTCGCAGCCAGTAGAGCCAAGCGAGGGCGGTGGTGACCGTCCCGCAGTGTCCTGTAGCCACACAAGACACAGTCGGCCTCTGTCAGTTGAACGTCCCCTCGAGTTTCACAGGCCAGGACGGGCCAGGCTGGAGTGCAGAGAGGTCACCCAGGGGTCTGGTGGAAGGGCAGTGTGTGTGGACGTGTGTGCACGTTGTGAGTGCCTGCTAGCGTGTGCGTACAGTTTGCTCGTGTGTTGGGTGCGTGTGTGCATGTGTGTGTGGGAGTACATGCAGGCGCGGGTTCTGTGTGTGGCAGCCGCCTGGTTGTCCTGTGCCCAGGGGCCCTGCCTTTTCCCCCAGGGGCGGGGCCGCTGCCACATGGGCCAGTTTCGCTCTGAGGCCACGGACAAGGTTACTAATAGCACCAGGAATCTTGAAAACTCAGGACCAAGGCAGGTGCAGCCCGAGGTGACTCACCAGGGCTGACCTGGCTGCTTAACTCACGGGGAATCCGGGGAGGGTGTGGCCTCGTTCTTAGGGAACCTGTGCGTTTTCCAGACTTTCGTCCATTGCCTGTGACACCCCGGCCTCACCCTTCCTCCATTCCCAAAGTGGACAGGCTGACCCCTCCCCTGACCCCAAGACTCCCCGAGCCAGCAACGCTCCCTGGGGTCCTTTCCAGCCCCGCGACTTCCAGGGCTTGGTGGCTGGTCACCCCGAGCGATGGGGGCTTCCTCCCGCCACTCCTGCTATCCCACGCCGGCGCCCTGAGGTGTGGTCCCCCTCCCTGGGCGGGCCGGCTCTCGAGGCTGGTTTACCCTGGCGGGCTCACTGTTTGTCCTGGCACCGCTGTGTCTTATCTTCCATTTGAACTGGGTTTTTTGGGTTTAGGATCCACAGCCCTGGATTCCCAGTGGGCCGGTGGTATCAGGTAGGAGGCCGGCAGCCGCCTCCTTCTCCCACAGGCCAGCCTGGAAAGTTCTGACCGCCTCCTGGGAGGGAGAGTGGAGAGGGCCCAGAACCCCAGAACCCCAGAGCTGCCTCTCACGCACCCTGCCGCCACGCACACTCACCCCAGAGCGTGGTGCCCACAGGCTCCGAAGTCCTTCACCACCCGCCTTCAGGACCCCGAAAAGACACAGGGAACAGCGGGCAAGGCTGCTGCTTGTGGGTCCGGCAGAGTCCCAAGCTGACCCCAAGGTCTTGGGAGCCTGTGCTGGGCCCAGGGTCTGGCGTGGGTGGCTGACTGTCCCTCCAGGGGTTAAGTGCTGTTGGCTGCGCACGCACACTCCACACGCGTGTGGTCCCTTACAATTGCGTGTAACATGCAGAAAATCCCCCATGTAGGCTGATTCTGTGCAGCTTCTGGCTTGACGCTCAGGGCGTGCACAGCTCGGCAACGCCTCTGCAGGTGGGTTTGTGATGTGGCTCACTTGGCACCTTGGGGATTTGGTCACACTTGCTGGTCTCGGTGGCCAGGCCTCAGACGGAGTCACGGCTGTGCGGGAGGTTTGGGAGAGGGAAGGCAGGAAACACAGGCCAGGAAGAAAGTGCAGCCAAGCCCCTTGAACCCTCTGGGTCTCGCTCTGACTGACAGGGAGGCCAGACCCCTGCAGGGAGATTGGGACGGGGGCGGCTCTGCCTGACACCGGGTCTTCCCAGACACCCACGCCCAGAGCGGGCCCCACATGTGGGTGACCCTGAGCTGGTCTCATTGACATCCAGGCTGGAAATGGCCTCCGACTGCTGCCAGGATTCTGATTTCTTCATCTGTCTTTTGCAAATGGGCCAAGGAGACATCAATGTCCCTGCAGCATCGCCGCTCGGGGACAACGTGCAGGACACGAGTGCTGTGCCGAGTGCACCGCTCATCCCCAGGGCTCACAGGCCGCTGCGGGCTGCTGGGGAGCCCACCCGGGGCAGCAGGCTGCCCTGGTCCACCCATCTCCAGGCTGGGGCAGGGGTCCCCGTCCTCTTTCTTCCTACGGACCTGGGCACCGAGGCCCCTCGGGTCAGGGAGGGTCACAGCCTGTCCCCAGGCGGTATCCCCAGGGGAGGTTTGTCCACCCTGCTTGGGGCCCACCAGACCACCGTCCTGCGCTCCATGTGGGTAGGTCAATGGTCATGGCGTCTGTGAGCCAGGCGCGTGTGAAGTCGGGTTTTCACGCTCAGGGCCTTTCACCTGGGGGGAGGTGTGCGCACGGGGTCTCCTCCTGTCTCTCGAGTTTGTCCTGAACGTCCACTCCAATGCACACACTTGAGGTCCCTCCCAGAGATGCCAAGCATCCCACGCATTTGAGGTCCTGAGTCCCTTGTCATCGGAGAATTCTCTGTTTCTTTTGGGATCCCCTCTCCTGCCCCTACCTTGTGGCCCTGGCACCTCCAGGCCCCTCTGCCCACGGTCACGGCTTTCTTGGGCAGCAGACGGGACTTTGCTGGGCACGAACCTCCGGCAGCCCCAAGAACACATGGCCCCCGACATGTCCTGCCTGTCGGCCTTCACCCCCGGGCTGGGGTGGGCAGTGGTCTGGGGCACTGACCCCTCCCTCTCCTGCTGTCCTGCCCTCCCAGGAGACGTGCTCTTCCAGATGGCGGAAGTCCACAGGCAGATCCAAAACCAGCTGGAAGAAATGGTGAGTCCTGCCTCCTGGGGTGGCACCTGGTGGTGGGGCAGGTGCTATTGGGGTGGAGGGGCTGGCTGCATGCTGTGGCCGTGTGTCCACTTGGGGACGTTTCATGCTGTGCAGCCACACTCAAGGTGGGGAGGGACCCTGGGCTGAGGGGCACAGGAGGACCCGGGAGAAAGGGCTCAGGCCAGACCAGAGGGTCTCTCGTGCCACTGGCCCTGGCCACAGGGACACAGCAAATGCAGGCTTGGGAGAGTCCTGGTCACAGCCCCAGCCGGAAGCCGCTCCTGTGGCTTGACAGGGCCGGAAAGTCAGATTTCCTCTGGATTTTCCCGACTGTAAACATAGGCAAACCAGACACTGTCCCTAAACCAGTGTCCCCAGACCAAAGCACGCTTTGTGGCCACCAGTTTGCAGCATCCTGTCTAAAGTTGTGGCGGGGGAGGTTGCTGGGGTCCCCTCAGTTTCTGTTCAGGCCCACGGGTCCCATCACTCGTCCCAGTGATCGGGGGTTGTCTCTGTCCCCCTTGTGAGAAACGCAACCCGTGTGGTGTCGAGGGCTGGGTCGTCCAGTGTTCCGGACCACTCTGGTGCCTGGTTGCGTGTTCTCCTCAGTCAGGTGGGCTCCCTGGCATGTCAGGGCACTTGGGGACTGTCCGCTCCCCCACCCTGTCTCCTGCCCGGGCCATGCACGGGAGCTGACTGCTGGTTCCCTTTCCCCCCACGTCCAGCTGAAATCTTTTCACAACGAGCTGCTCACGCAGCTGGAGCAGAAGGTGGAGCTGGACTCCAGGTACCTGAGTGTAAGTACGCCTGGGCCCGCACCTCTGGGCCCCCGCCCGGCTCCCCACTCTGCCTTCGAGTCCTTCCCTTAGTGCCCATGTGAGACCAAGTGCCCCTGGCGTGCCCCAGCCGCAGCCCTGTGGGGGACCCGTCCAGCCCAGTTCCAGCCACCCCCACTTGACCACTGTAGTAAAGCTGATGCCGCGTGAGCTCCTCTGACCTCTGCAGTTCAGTGTTGTTCTCCCGGCCCCGTGGCCGCTCCCACGGCAATGAGAGAGCATGGGGTCCCGTGGCGTTCAGTGCGCGAGTCTGTGAGAGCTGTCTGTGGCTCTCGCCGGGGCGGGAGCTGAGTCCCAGCTGCCTGTCCCGAGTCTGATTTTCCTCTCCGGGGAACAGAGAGCTGCCGTGGGGCTGGCAGAGGCTTCAGGGCGGTTCTCCCCGCACGGACTGGCAGTTGAGCCTTTGCGGCCGTCCTGCAGGGCTGGGCCCTGGCAGCTACAGAGAGCCAGGAAGGGGTCCGGGCTGGTGAGTGGGACTGGGCTGCGACAGGCTCACAGGCCTGCGTTTGTGTTTTTGTTGTTGGACTTTCAGGCTGCGCTGAAGAAATACCAGACGGAGCAAAGGAGCAAAGGCGACGCCCTGGACAAGTGTCAGGCTGAGCTGAAGAAACTGCGCAAGAAGAGCCAGGGGAGCAAGAACCCGCAGAAGTACTCAGACAAGGAGCTGCAGGTGGGCCCCATGCCCATGGGGGGGTGTGGCCTTGCAGTCCCCGTGGTGACTCTTCCACCGTGTTGGGACTTCCTGCTCCCTTCCTTAGCAGGCAGGTGAAGGAGAGGCGCCCCTGTTTGCCCACAGCACTCTGGCCACAGTGGGTGGACACCGCCCCAGGTGTGACTGGGCGGAGGCCGGCTCTGCTCTCCTGGTAGGTTCCAGAGCAGCAAGCGCCCAGCATCCCAGAGCGGCCCTGCGGCCCCTGCCCTGCTCGCAGCAGCCACCTCCCAGGGGTGCTGGAAGGTTCTCAGCCAAAGGAGGAGACACCCAAAGGAAATCCTGCCTCCCTGGTCCCTCTGGGTTCCTGCCCATGAGTCAGGCACAGGCGGTCGCTCTAGTGCACTCGTGGGGGTCCCCAGGGCTGGCCGGGCATCTCTGCAGCCGCTGTGCCCCACAGGGCCGGCCTATCTGCTCTGTGCTGAGCAGGCTGGGACGTAGGACAGGTGGCCCACACAGGCACGGCCTGGTGCATGGTGTACACCAGCACATGGGCTGGTCACTGGTACAGACCAGGCCCAGAAACCCCTGAGATCATAGAAACGCAGACAAGGAGAGAATGAACTGGGACACCTGGTTGTGTATAACTCAGATGGAAGCTTCTGGTGAGTGCCCTGGGCAGGCATGGCTGGGGCTCTGGGTCTAGCCCTGGCCTCTGAGGCCCCACCCTTCCTAGGGGTGCCAAGCCCGGCCAGCCCCACGCAGCCCCGCTGTGTGAACACGTGTGTTTGCATGTGTGCCCGGATATTCTCTGCAGAGTTTGTGCCTCGCCCACTTCAGGCACATTTTCCGCCGTCTTTGTCTTGATCCTTTTTATGACCGGCTGGGACCGGCCCTGGCCCGTCACACCTTTGTGAGTTGCCGCCTGGCGCTGTTCCGCTGCTGTGCGGAGCCTCCCTGCGGGGGATACAGGGCTGGGGAGGAGGCAGAGGAGGGGAAGACGTGTACAGCAACACACAGCACGCCACACACAACATGCCGGGTTATACTGTCCTCTGACCCATGGTGTGCTTTGCGTTTTGCTTTCTGAATTCCAAGCAAACGTGCCGCCGCCTGGGCGGTAGCCTCCCGGGCACAGGTGCAGGCACTGCAGGTGCGACTGTGGTCAGCCCCGAGCACCGGGCCAGGTGTGACAGAGCTTCTCAGAGGGAGCCTTCTGGGGGCTGCGTTGATGGCCCAGGGATGGGGGGACACGACAGCTGGCTCAGCTGGGGTGGCGGGAGCCTGCGCCCTCTCCTCGAGTGCTGTGGGATTCTTTGGTGATGGCTCTGCTGAGGTGCAATTCACAGGCCAACAGTCCACCATTGGAAGGGTCCAGTCCGTGACGTGGAGTTTACCCAGTCGATTTTGGAGCCCCAGTGCCATCTGCCCCGCCCCACCCCAGAGTCACCAGCCTGCTTTCTGTCTAGGTCACCTTGCTCTGACCATTTGTGTGACCACACCCTGCAGCATGGAGCTTGCGTGCTGGCGTCTTGCACAGAGTGCAGTGTTCTCGGGGGTCACCGTGTGGTAGCGTGTCTCTGCAGAGTGCAGCATGTCAGGGTCGCCGTGTGGTAGTGTGTTAGTACATGCACAGAGCACAGTGTGTCAGTATGTATACAGAGAGCAATGTTTCTGGGGTTACCACGTGGTAGCGTATCTGTACAGAGTGCAGCGTGTCAGGGTCACCATGTAGTAGCGTGTTAGTACGTGCACAGAGCACAGTGTGTCAGTATGTACACAGAGAGCAATGTTTCTGAGGTTACCATGTGGTAGCATGTGTGTACAGAGCGTAGCATGTCAGGGTCACCGTGTGGTAGCATGTTAGTACGTGCACAGAGCACAGCATGTCAGGGTTGCCGTGTGGTAGCATGTCGGTATGTACACAGAGAGCAGTGTTTCCGGGCTCACCACGTGGTAGCGTGTCTGTGCAGAGCGCAGCGTGTCAGGGCCGCCGTGTGGTAGCGTGTCAGTGTGTCACTCCCTTTCCTTGTCATCATCAGTGCTTCCTTTTCCTGGTTCAGTGACGTTCCGTCATCTGCGTATCTGAGGCTCTGTCCTGCCCAGGCTGCGGTCCCCTCCCTGGCACAGCTGGCCCTGCTCTGTCTGGCTTCCCTGGAAGCCACTGGAGGAGTGTCCTGCTGAAGGCCAGAGGTCACGGCCAGGGCGCTGACCAGGTGTCCTGAGGCTCGGGAAAGGCCCGGGCCGAGCAGGGCTGGCTGTGGGCCTGCGGTGTCCCTCCTCCCCTCCTGGACAGCCTGGAACCGCACAGGCCGCCCACCCTCATCCCCTGGCTGCACCCGCCCTCTGGTTTCTGGCCACCTGCCCCACTCCAAGCCTCTGCTCAGCAGAGCCCTGACTGTGTGCCTGGCCACTGCTGTCCATGCCACTCTGTCCTGGGTGCGGGTGCCTGCAGAGCCCCACGGGTGGGGTTTGCCCCTGAGCTGTATACTTGGCCCTGGCTCCTCGAACCCGTCCCATGCAGGGGATAGGGAAGGGCCACTCCTTGCAGATGCCACCTGCTTGTTTGCTGTGTGCTCCCAGCCCTGTGAGACCTGGACATGGGCCCTGTCTGTCCTTTCCATGGGGCTGCCTGGCCACCTCCAGTGCCTCAGTGGACCCAGTTGACTGGCCTGAGGGTCAGCTCACTTGAAACCACCTGGGCTGACTGTGGAGCTGACTTGAGGCTCCTGGTCCAGCTTCAGCCTGTGGGCCTCGTGGTCTGGGGAGGCAGGGGTGGCAGCCTGGGTGAAGGTCCCGCAGGCGCCGGGGGCAGACGTTTGACAGCAGAGCTAGAGCGGCCAGGGCAGGGGCCATCGGGGGGCCTGCAGGTGTTTTCCCACAGCAAGCTTGGGCGACCCCAGGTTGGGAACCAGCCGAGGCAGGACTGGATGTGCCAGCCATGGTCATCTTCACAAAGCCCCTGCCCTGGCGCTGGGAGGCCGGGCTTCTGAGCCGTGGGGAGGATGAGGGTGTCGTGTCCTGATGTGTCTGAGCCAAAAGCCTGAGGGAGTCGGGTGTGATGGTGGCATTGCGGTCACAGTGTCTGATTTGCTGAGGCAAACAGTCCTCTCCCGCACCGTGGGTGGGCCTGGGGAGAGGGCTACAGGGGCGGCGATACAGGTGGGCCTGGAGCGTGTGCCGTGGGGGTCCGTGCGGGCGGCTGGGAGAGTGGGCGCCAGTTGAGTGCAGCTGCGCGGGAGCCACACCAGGTCCGGTGTGCGTGGCCCGGCGGCCTCTGGGAAGCCCCAGCCCGGCTGCGGTGACGCTCGGCGAGGTGGCCTCCCACACCCTCTCCTTGGAGATGGCCGACGCTGACCCTCCTTCCCGAGTCCAAGGGTCAGCATCCTCAGCATGGCCACCAGCCCCCGTGGGGCCAGGTCCCTGCACCTGCCAGGTGCCCGGTGTCACCCTTCCCGCCACCCCCGGCTCCTGCTGAGCTGCTTACTGGCTCAAGGACTTGGGGCAGCTCCTCACTGACCGCATGGCCTGCAGACGGTGCCAGCCAGGCACAGCCTTGGGGTCCCGGGAGTCAGATTTAGGCTCAGTGCAACTCTGTCTCCCACGGGTCATGTGGCCATGGCAAGCTCCGGAGCCTCTCTGAGCCTCAGTTTCCTTGTTTGTGAGGTGGAGCACTGCTGCCCTCTTCTCTTAGTACTGACTGAAAGGGCCACAATGGTATCCACCCCTCCCCTGTGCCCTGCCTGGGCGCCTCTCCTGGGCTGCGCCTTCCCTGGCTACCCGGGACGCAGGGCTTTGACCCTCAACCACCCGAGGGTTTTGTTTTTGTGGTTTTTCCCAGATAACTGAGTTCTTCTGGGGAGCGCTGGGTCCTGTAATTCTCTTGCGTCCTACTCAGTGCTGCACACAGGCTGGTCACAGTGGATGGCTAAGAAGTGCTCAGTTGTTTCAGAATTTTTGTTTGTTTTTTTTTTTGTTTAGAGACAGGGTCTCACTGTGTCACCTGGGCTGGAGTGCGGTGTCATCACAGTCACTGCAACCTCCAACTCCTGGGCTCAAGCGATCCTCCCGCCTTGGCCTCCCAGAGTGCTGGGACTACAGGCGTGAGCTGCCGCACCCTGTGTGTTTCAGAACATTTTTTGAGGGTTCGGAGCAGCAGGAGCCGCTTCCTGCTGTGTTCTCACTTCCCCAGAGGCGTGGAAGTCCCAGTTCCTCACTGCATGTCGGAGTCTGAGGGGATGGGCACGTGGTGTGCAGCTGGCCTGGGTCCCTCTGAGCTGGTGGGAGGCACTGTGGCTGCTGTCTTGGGGTGGGAGTGCCCAGCCTCCCAGGCATCCTGGCTGGGACGTCCTGCCTACCCCATCTGCCCCCTGGGGCTGTTCCTGCTGGTGCTCAGGTCTGACTTCCACTGCAGGGTGTGGCCACAGGGGGCAGGGCTGGGCAGGGCAAGGCCGGGCAGGGCCCTGGGGCCTTTCATTGCTGGCAGCTCTTTCCACTTCTGAAGGAGAGGAACACCTGGGCAGGTGAGGTGAGTTGATGGGCTCCGCCCCCTCTTGCTAGCTCTGCCCCTCCAGCAGACCTGCTCTTTGCTGAGGCTCCACCCCTTGGTGCTGGCCCCGCCTTCCGTGCAGGTGACCTTGCTCGGACCTACCTCTCAGGAGTGGTTGCCCTGGAGCCTAGGACATCAGCGAGGCCCCTGTGTGTGCAGCGAAATGGCCTATTTGGAACCCCCGTGAGGAAATGGAGGGCTGTTGTCCACGCTGGGTGCCTGGGTGTCGGCAGCAACCGTAGTTCAGATGCTGGCCTGAACTGGGGTGCACCAGCCACTGGCCCTGCCTGTTCCCGGCTCATGGAGCCACTGACTCCATGCATGCCTCTGGGGGCCACTGGAGACCCGAGCAGTTGTCCCCAGCCCTGAAGAAGCTGGGAGAGACGGATGTGCCCACACACTGTTGGGGTGGAGGCGGGAGTCTGGCCTGGCTCCCGTGCTACTCCCTTGAGTGACCAGGAAGGCGGTGCCTACGCTACTGGAAGTGGGAGGGACCCTATGCCGTGGGGGGCCTGAAGCCCATGTCTGGCCAGGGTGCAGGTAGACACAGAGGCCGAGATGCCGTCCCCAAGTCTGTCCTGCCCATGGTGGTGGCCTTTCTCTGCTCCCTTGGAGACTCTCATGCCTCCGGGGTCTGTCCAGCTCTGCTGGCCCCACCTGGCAAGCCGGAGCTGAGCTGGGCTGGCCAGCGGTATGGCTGAGTGGGCAGTGGGTGCGGTGGAGCTGGTGAGGGAGCTCTCTGGGCTGGGGTCCCAGATCCCACAGCCAGCACAGGGACCCCACCTTGGGACTGTCCCAAAGCCGGTACCCTGATGCCAGTTGCTCTCGTTGGAGGAGAGGAGGGTGGGCTGCACCTGGCCACCGGAGTCCCTTAACTCTGATCTTCTCAGGTTCGACAGCTAGATGAGCAGGTGCCGGTGTGGGCTCTGCCACCGCCTGGCGGGTGAGTGGTCTTGAACTGACTGCTGGGGTCCCCGTGAGCTGTGCGTGTGCAGAGCGCCCCCATCTCCCAGGAATGGGAACTCACTGGGGGAATTGTGTGGCTGTGAGCTTGTGGGGGCCAGGCCCATACCCCAGGGACGCCAGCCTCTCTGCTAGGCTGGTGGCCAGACCTGAGCACAAGTTGAGCTGAGACAGCCGTGCCTGGAGGGCAGGCACTGCTCACGGCTGTTGCAGAGGGCAGAGGTGGGCTGCTTGGAGGGGTCAGCCAGATCCCGTCCAGAGAGCGAGGCGTCCCTCTGTCAGCCTGCAGTGGCGCAGGGCTGGGCTGAGGAGCCTGCCGACCTCAGGAACTGCTTGTAATTGAGACTGTGTTTTGGGATTTCCACAAAAAGAATTAATTTTAATTATAGGTCAGGGAACAGGAGCTTAGAAGCATTTGGGGCACTAACTAGGACGAGAGAGCTTTTATATAGAAGTTGGGAAGGCGTGGGGAGCTGTCCTGACAGCCCGAGGGCTCTGGGCTGGCCGTGCCCTTCCGTTTCCAGACGTCAGGTCACTGTGTGTTTGCCGGGCCAGGCACTGACTGCGTGGAGGGGCACAGTGGGCACAGGCAGAGGATGTGCCGTGTGTTTGGGGGGCGTGGTGACAGGCCCGGTCCAGCTCTCCCTTGGGAACAGGGAGGTCAGCAGGGCTCTCAGAGACCCGGGAGGCAAAAGCTGGGCCGGGGCTCAGGGTAGAGCCCACCTCGGGGGCAGGAGGGGAGCGGCCAGGGCAGGGGACATCCACATGCCTCACGTTGCAGGTGAAGTCCATGGTGGAAGGGGAGGGTGGTTCACCCCTGCCTGGGTTGGGCTGTGGGTCTGGGATCACGTGGAGGAGCGGGAGCCCCCACCACTGACACTAAGCGCAGCCAGCTCCTGGGAGGTGGGAGGCTTGTGGTGTCCTCCAGGCCGAAGGCTGTGCTGGCCCCTGGTACCCATGGGGACCTTCTGGTGGGGGAGTGTCAGCTTGGGTGGGGGGTGGGAAGCCATGTGCCCCTGCTCCTGGCTCCCCACTGTGTGGCGTGGCTCAGCCCCCAAGACAGGTCCTGCCGTGTCCTCAGAGGCTCCCTTCCCTAGGTGTCCCGCACCCACCCATGCCTTTCCAGATGTCCCTTTCTTGCCTGGCAAGCCCGTCTCTTTGGCCCAGTGGTCTCAGCCGAGCTGTGTTCCCCCCAACCCCCGGGGATGCAGGTGCAGCAGGGTTCTCAGGCCAATACTGTCTTCAGGGCCTCTGTGCCAGGGGTCTGGCTGATGTGGCGGGCACCAGGCATGTCTGTACGGCTCCTGCCCCTTGGCCATGTCCGTCTGAGGGCATGTCCAGCCCTCAGAAGCCGCCTGGCAGGAGCCTGGTTGGGGTCTGCACACATTCTCTCCTGTGTACCTTCCGGGTTGGGGTGACGATTCCCCAGGTTTCACTTTGGTTCCATCCAACACCCCAGCCTGGCTCTTGTTGGAAAAAGACTGAGCCAAGAGGAGGCCCTGGGCAAGTGTAGGGTCTCTCGAAGGGGACACTCCCAGCCATGCGGTCCTGTGCTATGTGCCCTGGATGTCTGGGTATTGGGGTCTGGAGAAAGCCACTGTCGCTGCTAAGCCTGTGCAGGCTCTGGTGCTGAGGGAGGGGTGGCCCCAGAGGCCCTCGTGAGAGCCAGGGAAACAGCTGCTGTGGAAGGGCAGGCTGGGAGGGGCGAGAGGCGTCCAGAGCCCTGCGCAGCTCACCCTAGCGTGGGCTCACCTGCTGCCCCAGAGGGTGGAGGCCCCGGACAGCCCTGCCAGACCAGCTCGGGACCTTGGCAGCCTGGCCTGGAGCCGTGGGCCTGTACGGGCTCCTGCTGGCGAGGGCGCTGCCTAGTCTCTATCCCACCTCCCGGGGCTCTTCTGGGCTGGGGCTGCCGGTGTGCCATGGGCTGCAAGAGAGCCAGGCTTTCTGCCCTTTACTTGTCCCCTCTTCAGGATGCCGTGGGGGAGGAGGCAGGTGCAGCCCTCGTGGACTATTGTGGGAGAGGAGAGACAGCAGTGTCTGGGGGTGGGGTGCATCTAGAAAATCACAGGGGCTCCGGAGCGGCCACCCACAGGCCCCTGGGGCTCTGCCCCCCATGGTGCAGAGGACTGGTCGACTGGTCAAGGCTTTGGCACCCTCAGCAGTCCCCCTGCCCTGCCCCCACCACTGCGTGCGCAGGTTCCAAGCCTGCACCCAGATCTCGGTCTGAGAAAGGGAGAGATGCTTCTATTTAAAGGGGTGTATAATTAACAAGGCAAAGACAGAATAACCATAGTTTAGAAGTTTAGGTCTTCAAAAAAGATAATAGCAGAGGCCGTTCCCGTTCACGGCGTGGAGAGTGGCACTGCGCAGGGCGGTTCAGCCTGCTCTCGTTTTAGCAGAGCTCCAGTGCTGTGGGCGGTCGGTGCACGCAGTGTGGCCGCCACGCAGGCCTCATCTTCTCTGGAGTAAAATCGGCTAGAGCTCCTCACCAGGACAGACGGGAGTGGGAGAGGCCGGAGGCCACAGCGCGCTCTCAGGGCCTTTGCGTGCAGAGACAGCAGCAGGACACGGTGCCCCTGGGGAGGGGCGGGGATGGGCACTCTGCTGCCCTGAGCCTCGGGGCTGGGCCACTCGGACATCTTGGTCCTCACCTGGCCTCTGCCCTGCTCTTGGGGACGGCTTGGTCTGTGGCCGCCAGCCTGTGTCAGCGTGTCTGCCCACGGTGTGTGCAAAGCGCCCCACACTTCTCCTGTGCCTCATGGGCTGGCCAGCACTGTCTGTCCCGAATGCCTGAGGGTGCGTGTGCCAGACAGATGGTGGGGCTCTAGGGACCTCTTGTTCATGGACCATACTCCCTGCCAATCTGCTGAAAGCTCGGGAACTGGGGACCCTCTGGGCTCGTGGACCCCTAATCCTGCTGAAGAGGCGCTTGCTCTGAGGGTGTCCTGTGGCAGGTTCCTCGCACAGCGGGACGCCGGCCCGTGGGCAGGGTGGCACCACTCCCCTCTGCCCAGTCCAGCCTGAGCCTTGCTCTGAGCACTGGTGTTCGGGGTGAGATTTAAAGACCCTCTGGTCTTCTGCCATGTGCTGGCCTTCCACTCCAAGCCTGGGCGCTGGGGCTAGCGGGCGGCCCCTGTCTTGCTTATCCCCTCATGTCACAGCTGCTTGGATCCGGAGCTGTGTCCTTGGGGGTAATTGTCACCCCTGGTGACAGCTGAAGGCCAGGAATCACAGTCTCATTCGCACGCTGCAGGGGACCTACGGGCAATGCGCCGTTTCTGAGAAACGTGGGAAAGCCGTGGCAGCTGTATCGGGTGAGGGAACCGGAGCAGCTTCAGTTTGTTCTAGAATACCCCTCCCCCACCCTGAGTCACCAGCAAGCTTTGGGGAGCAGCAGAGATGTGTTCTGATCACTTTTGTCTTCTCGGATCACAGGGCTGCTCAGCCAGAGTGACTAAGTGGGAGCGCTTTGTGGGTCTGAAATGCTTTCAGCCGGGTGTTTCTATAGTGCGGTCGCCATGGCACCCAGCTAAGCAAGGAGCGGGGCGGGACAGGAGCAGCCTGGCCGCCCGCGGGGACGGGCTCGGTGCCAGTTCACACGGCCTGGTGCCGGGTCGGTGGTGTAGACTGAGGCTGTGGTTTGTACTCTGTCCCCGTCCAGCTGCAGGTCAGAGTAGGCGGAGCCCCGCGGGGCGGCTGCGGCCTCCTCTCCCCCCTGCTGACCCCACTGGGCCCCTCATGGGGTGAAGCTCCTCACATGGCCCAGGTTTCCAGGATCCGCCCAGCAAAGTTGCAGCCTTGCTCCGCCGAGAGTTGGCATCGGCTGGTGTTCCTAGACAGGGCAGCCACGTGTCACTGGCGACTTGGGCTGCCGCGGCTGAGTGCTCCTACTGGGGTCAACGCAGCTGGACTGTCAGCCCCGAGGCAGGATCCTGCTTCTCCCGGTCCCCTGGGGCTGGAGCCTCCCTCCTGCCTGTGTCCCCAGCATGGGGGCCATGAGCAAAGTCCAGGGCTCTGTGGAGCGCTGCGCAGATGGCTGCCCTTTCCCCCCACCTCCCCGGGTTCCTGCCTGTAACTTTTGCCACTCCCAGCCGTTCACGGGCTCGTTTGAGCAGGTGGAAATATTAAAAATAAAACACCACTCCCCGCCCACATCGAGGCTGCCAGGCCTGCTAAGGAGGCCAGGG